>JAFBJR010018220.1:5771601-6001606 GCA_016785285.1 Brachirus orientalis | reverse complement strand
ATATATATATAAATGATTATAATCTGTTGTAGCTTGTAATTTTCAACAATAGTGTTTGTAGAACTTGATGTCGTGCTGTTTGTTCTGAACACGTTTCTATCACAGTCGTGCTGATATTCAGAACACCAGCACTCCCTCCTGTGTGATAATTCTTAATTAAAAGATAAACAGATTCTACTGACAAATTAGGCCACCAGTTCTTTAGTGAGGCAGATATCATGGTATGTATATATGTTTTTTCTTTGGAATATATAGATTATCCCAGAATCGCTGTGTTGTGACATTAACTTTACTGTCAGTTAATGATGCACAATTAATCCCAAAACCATCAAAACTGCAACATGACCAGGTGCAATTTCCAACTCAAAAGAAACTGCATTTTGATTTAAATGTGACAAAACATCAGTATGGTATAATTCTCCAGTGCTGGTGGGGAAAAATCATTATGCGACAATATATTTTGAAAATGAATGATTAGTGACACCAATCATGACTTATATTGCAACATCTGTGCGAAGTTTGTTCACCATTATCGTGCAGCTCCGCGTGATTCCCACCGCTGCTGAAGGGAAGAGTGCACATAGTCATATTTGACGTTTTACTAGTGTGACACCCATTTGTCCCTTTGAAGCATCTTTATAACACACAATAAAAGAATCTCGACTGTCACATTACAGAGCAGAGCTCAAACATTTGTGAACCGGCTCTGCCATAAACAACAGGAGCTTTGCAGCGGGTGTTGTCAGACTTCACAGTGCGTGACTAAGACACGATAACATCTCAGAGCTAACACATACACTTCCAACCCCTGCCCTGCTAATTAAAACAGATAAAAATATCTGCAGATTCATCAGCTCATGTGACGGGAAATTAAAATAAATGAGGAAAGGAGAGGGAAATCAAATTTCCTTCATACTATTTGGATTATATTTCTCCTCAGGCCTTCTATTCCTCAGGAACAAAACATCCCATTTTAACCAGCTGGGAGGCAAAGAGAGCATTCTAGCAGCCAACTGTTAATTCAGATCACATCCAGAGTAAGATTAGTTCAGTGAAGATAGGTGTGTGAAAAAGACAAGTGGAGTAAATGGGGAAAGACATTAAGGAAAAGGAGTCTCAAAGGACAGGCAGATGTACGAACCAAGGCTTTACAAAGGACACATTTCCTGTCTGAAGCTCATGGCCAGTGGCTGTAAATGGCCATATTCCTTTTCTCTGTCACAGGAGCGTCATGGCAACCAGCTGGACAGTGTGTGTGTGTGTGTGCGTGTGTGTGTGTGTTTGGATCAGGAAAATGAAGAGTCATGAACTCCCCATAAAATAAAAGGTTTAAAGTATCTGCAAACATGTTGCTCTGCACTCACAAAACAGTAGGGTTTAACAACATACCATGTTATGTTGCTGATATTAATAAAATGAGGTGAAATGAATGGTTGATAATCAGTGGATACAGTAAAAGAAAATTAATAATCTATCAATTTAATTCACTTTAAATTTACTTTTTTTTTTTTTAATTCTGTTAATCATTGACTGACACCAAAATAAAACCAAAGAAATTCAAATAAAAATGTTTTTGCTGAAAATGAAAGCCAGAATTGTTTGAAATGATACCACTTGTATACAAATATCACTAGTTGCGGGCACAGTCTCCTAATAAATACAGGATCAGAAGAAAGTTAATGACATACCAGTATTATATATCCAATACACACAAAACTGCCTTTGAATTTATATGGTTTAATGACCTTTTACTTCTTAATTATTTGCTAGAAAATAAAAATACTCGCTACTGTATGTGTAGCAGGTACTTTAATAGCAACTTACAATACGGAATAATTGTCATTACCAGCCCTACAAACACTGTAACAACAAACCTATACATGTTCACTGAGAACACAGATCCAGCCCAGGCCTGTTTGGGACAGGGGAACAGCAGTGACACAAGCCCACTCAAACGGCCACAGAGTTGGGGTAGTGCACATAGCAGCAGAGGCAACCGGTGGGACTGGAAGTCTAATTAAAAACACAGCGTCTTTCCAGCAGCTGTGGCCCAGCCCAAAATGGAATCACACCGTTCAGTCAGAAGAGGGGGAGCAAAGAAAGACGCCAAGCAGGAGGTACAGCACTGTCAGGACACGGGCAACCTTATATTTTACTGTCATTTATAACTCAGAGCAAAGTGTCTGCTGAACTTTCAAAAGTCAATCCTTATACTGTACACACACACACACACAGGCTGATACACACACAGATCTCTAAGCCAATGACAGCACAAAGTGCACAACTTGTAGATTCATCCAGATCGTTTCTTACCACAACGGGCCTTTGAATCCGCTCATTTCTCTCCATACCTCGTTTGCCACGTTCGCCACACCACGGCAAACCAAGGAGGCAGCGCCGGAGTCCACAGACAGAGCTATGTGTATTGGTGTGTGTGTCTGTGTGTGTGTGAGAGAGAGAGAGAGAGAGAGAGAGAGAGAGAGAGAGAGAGCGGTAACTAGTGTGTGTGTGTGCGCCTGTTAGTCTGACAAGTGCATAAGTGTACGTGTGTGTGTGTGTGTGTGCGCGGGCGTGTATGTGGTAGGAGATTAAGCCAGGAAAGAGTGCCGTATGTGTGACACCAGGAGAGCACTCTCTTCACCTCTTCACACGCACACACGCGTGCGCGCCCACCCTCTTCACCTAGCCCCACCACCACCTCCACAACCCAGAGGAACGTGAACCCTGTGAAAAGGAAGGGAGCTAGAGCTGGCTGGGGGTCGGGTTGCAGGACTTGTGCTACATTTGCAAACTGGGGAAGTATATTTAGCCCTGGTTGGACAGAAACAGGGACGTGAGCACACTGAGACCCAGAGGTGGGCTTGGTATGCAGCCGTCAGCCATTCAATGCCCTGGTTGACGTGAGAGAGGGCCTGGACACTGCCCAGGGAAACCCGCCCACCCCCCCCGACTCCTCTCAGCCTCTGTCCCAACCCTGTCTGTCTCTTTGTCTTTATCAAACGAGGGATTAATATGGATTTGGGGGTGGGGGGGGTGGGGGGGGTGTCAGTCGGTCAGTGCAACAGCAGTGAACTGGGGACATGAAGCACAGCAATCATGGCTGAAACTCTTTGAAGCTACTGTCCCTTCAATATGTAGGCCTTTTAAGTATTGCTCAAAATTTCACTTTTTTTGTTGTTGAAAATCTGTGAAAATCTTTGAAAATCTTTGAAATTTCTTGGACATTAACAACTACAGCAAAGACTAATGGACTTACAGAATACATTGAACCGTGGACAATGGAGAAACTGCTGTAGGATGGAGGTGTACAGGCATATATATTGGTGTGGTTGTACAGTCTGTGGTTGGGGGCTTAAATTGTCCACTAGAGGGCGACCTCTGACACAATGACTGGGGCCTCTCCATGGTGACGGAACTGACCACCTCCTCCTCTTGTGTTGCTGTTGCTGATGACAAGACAGCCAGCTGGGAGAGGTGGGGGGGAGAGAGCGACGAGCAGAGCCAGTATTCGACTCCTGTTGTGAAGCTGCACGCAGCAGTCACTGGTGTTCATATGTCAGCAGTGACAGGAAGATAACTGGTCTGTTTCCAGCATCCGAGTCTCTCTCTCCTCATCCTCCACATACGGCAACAAAACCCAGACAGGAGCTTCTCTGTACAGCGATGAAAAAAATGAGGGGTCTTCATTGTGGTTATTTTTAATAAATTGCTCCTTTAACCACAGCGTTTTCAATTCGTTTAGAAAAGTGAGAGCTCTTATAGATTAAATACATCAAAATCTATTGTGAATTTGCTTCACTGCATTGGAAGACAGATCAGTGCGAGGGATGACAGTAAATTAATTTAGCGAATTATTATGAGATGAAAAACATCTTTGGGAAATATCGTGACAGTGTCAAAGTTTCCGAGGAAATGGTGGTTATCTGTCTTTTGTTAACATATTACATTTAGTGGGCGACTGAATATGCTACTGCAGAGTCTAATTAATGGCAGCCGAGCATTTGTTGATTACAGGTACTGACAGATTAATGGAAGTGACATTAATGATGTACATTTAAGGTTCAGCTTACTACTCTATTCTCGGCTCATCCGGTTCGCACTAGTGAAGCACTTAAGATAAATGTCACATAGTAAAAGAAAGAGGAGGAGGACAGTTTTTCCTCTATGAGACTAGAGCTCTTAAT
Source organism: Brachirus orientalis (assembly GCA_016785285.1). Lineage (NCBI taxonomy): Eukaryota > Metazoa > Chordata > Actinopteri > Pleuronectiformes > Soleidae > Brachirus > Brachirus orientalis. The sequence goes on along the minus strand of JAFBJR010018220.1, from coordinate 5,997,422 downwards.
TCATAGAGGATGCTCGGGTTCACTCATTGCTTTTACATGAATGGGAAAAGTTTGATTTTTAGTCGGACTAAGACAATAATTCGGTTTTCTTAATGTCATGTGAACATGTTAGTCTGACTAAAATCGAGCTAGTCTTAGTCGGACTAACATTACTGGATAATGAGATTAATAGTCTGATTACTCCTGCGTGTATATACGCTTAGTTGTACTGGAGTTGGCATTCTGTGCATGCACCAAAATTTACTCCCTGGTCTTTGACCTGGAAGTAGAAAGAGACGATGATAAACTGCGGTACTGCTGCCGGGAAACATAGAGGGGCGGCTTCTTTCATATCGAAATAACGTGTACAGCAGGAACGAATCGTTCAGAACCACAGCACGATCCATCTCGCCGCCCGTCTCGCCATTTGCTGTTTGTTTTTCTGTGACGTAAAGGTCAACAGGAAACTGATTCAATACACACTAATTTATAGAGAGCTACAGCACCACCTACGGAGGCGGAGTCAGACATACAGGCCAATCAATTGATTTTCTCCTCTGCATATATACGACTATTTATAGTCGTCCGATTGCCTGACGAAGTCGAGCTACAGCCACAGCTCCATTAAACTGTTAATGTAAACAGGATCCAGCAATTGACATACGGACCCAGTTTTCACGTGTACATCATAGTCATCCTATGGATATGTTTTAATATTGTAACGCTATAATGATCTGTAATAGATAACCCCCCCCCCTTGCCCCCCCGGATATTACAAGATATTGTGATTCTATATGTGTGTGCGTGTTTGTTTTCTGGCTGCAAATGACATAATAATTCCAATAAGGTTGATATATGAATGTGCGTTGTGGAACATGTGCAGACATGTTGCCTGTTTCACTGAGCAGCAGCAGGAGAAGCAAACAGGATCCAGCAATTGACATACGGACCCAGTTTTCACGTGTACATCATAGTCATCCTATGGATATGTTTTAATATTGTAACGCTATAATGATCTGTAATAGATAACCCCCCCCCCCCCCCCCCCTATAGAGAGCTACAGCACCACCTACGGAGGCGGAGTCAGACATACAGGCCAATCAATTGATTTTCTCCTCTGCATATATACGACTATTTATAGTCGTCCGATTGATATATGAATGTGCGTTGTGGAACATGTGCAGACATGTTGCCTGTTTCACTGAGCAGCAGCAGGAGAAGCAGACAGTCTGGCTGTCTCCACACACCTGAAGACAGAGCATGTTTTTTGACAAACTCAACACACAAACCGACACTGAGCGAACGTGCACCCCACACCCACACACACACACACCTACACACATTTCACCATACACACACACACACACACACACAAAACCCATCTAAACATCCTCCCCTTCGTCTCTTCATCCCACTGTGTCTGAACACTGAGGGAGATTCAGTGGCCCGGTTGCCATGGAAACCAGGCCGAGTGTATCAGCCAACTCTACCGTTGGCTGATTGTGGCGCTCATGTATATGTGCGTGTGCGTGTGTGTGTATGGTAAGGGACTGTGCATTTGCGTAGGTGTGTGCGAGACTGTAAAGCCTATATGGAGCTGTGCTTTCAGTTCTTCGAGGAGAAGCTAAAATAAGCGACATGAACAAAAGCATTTAGGACACATATGTGCTTCTTTTTCTGTAATTAAAATATTATTTTTTATTTTAAGATTATAGGAATTCATTAATAGAAACACTAATAGACACTATATACAGTTAATGGCTGGGGTTTTAAATACATTTTTGGATTATGTGTGGAATTTCAGCAGTTTAAACCCCCTGCTCCTTCCACTGCCTGCCTTAATGAGAGAAATGACGGCCAATAGCATGAGACTGGGTGGATATTTATCTCAGGAAGTGTTAAATCATCCTTACTCTGGGTAATGAGTTTCTCAAAGAGTGTGAGTGATTATGAATACTGTCTGATCTGCAGGCCCCAGCACACATGGTTCTTCACCACCCAGACTTCCAGACTAAACGAAGGATAAGGCCGAGGGAAGCATGATGTGTGCAGACGAGGACGCAGCTATAACCTTTAAAAACCACAGGAGAGTTCAGCTCTCCATGTTCACCAACACCGATGGAATTTTCCCTCCCCCTTTCCCCCCCCCCCAAAGCAACAAGCACTGCAAAGGTAAATGTCATTCAATGCGGGGCAAATATTCTTTTCCCTCACAAATGAAGAGGTCAGATGGAAAAAAGGGGACTCATTCAGTTTAGCATGGCTTTGAGAAATGTTATGTTCAGACAAGGACTGGGTCCAGAGTGTGAAGCCTTCCAAACTCCCTCAGGTGAGGAGATGATCCTGAGGCAGAGACTCTTCTTGACCCATACTAACGAAGACGATTAATCTCTGCTGATCGAACATTGACAGGTTTTAAGCACTGACAGAATCCAATCAATGCATGTACATCTGCAGCGCAGGCCAGGGTCATGGTCAGAGGGGGTGAAGTGCAAACACCAGGGGACTGATGATCAGTATAAAATCCCTGGAGGAATCTCTGCTGATGTCTCCCAGCTCCACCGCTGTGACATTAACTCGGTCAGTAACTGTAGTCCACGAGGGTTTTACTGTTACCGCCGATGTTATCAAAGCTATTTAAATGTGTTAGATAGAGTGCAGTGCAGTCTGCAGGACTGCTGTGACACACAAAGGTGAAGAGAGAAAGGTACACTGACAAGAAAATACAGAGTCACAGTGGAAAAAACAAACAAACTGGGGCATGGCAGATGAACTGTGGTGAAAACTGTCATAAAAATAGCATAGACAATTTCCTGTTATCATAGGTACCACCATAGGTTTATCTTTCAGTTATGTGTGTCTGCATTATATCTCATTTTGTGTAACAGCAGTTATCTTTATTTTTTACAATATTTATGTATTACTTCCTACAGGGAGCTTTGTTTAATATAGCAAAAATTTAAAAGATTTTTTTAAAACAAAAAAAACTGCACCCAAAATGTTCAGATTCTTCCCTTGTTTTTTCCAGTTACAGTGTATTTTACTTCATGTGTAAAGTGTAAAAAGGTAGATATGCAAAACAAATAAATGTTAAATAATAATAATAATAATAATAACAACAACAACAACACTCATTTAAATCCTGGGAAGGGATTAAACAAATTTGTGGGAGGTGAATGTTTAAGGAGCCACTGAACTCTCGGCATCGAATGTCCACACTTTGTCTCCATTAAACTTTCACATGACTCTCCATTAAATATGTTAAGTGGAAAGTTGAAGCTGGGGAAAGACAGAGTGAAATGTTACCTGTCGGACAAAGCTGTTGGAGGTGGTGTCGGAGGAGGTGCTTCCATCCGAGCGCTTAAATCGGCCCTTCCTCTTGGCATACTTTCCCTGTAACCCAGACAGGGCGGAGAGAAAGGGAGGGGAAGAGGATTTGGAAGTAAAGGAAAGAGAAAATAGAGAAGGAAAAGTTTAATTATGCTGATCCATAAAAACGTATCTTGACATATTTCTTTGAAAATCATATTTGGGAGAGAGAGAGCACAATAACCATCTAGAGTTGACTCAGAGTCTGTTAAAAGCCTCTGAATTCAATCAAGCGGTCAGATAGAACCAGAGATTAAGCAGCATGAGTCCCAGACCACAGAGGAAGTTGTCCAGAGAAAATGTGCCTACTGTGTCCATGAACCGTCTTCATTACTTCTCATTTTTCATGTTCTGATGCAAACTGGGACCTTGTAATCTGATTGGCAGCCCCCTTGGCAAATGGCCTATCCGGGTTGGATAGAGGCCACACACTGCATTATGGTCCCACTCTGCATGCATCGCCATGGTTACACAACGCAGACTAATCACATTTGTTAGCAATCGGAAAAGTGACTCTGTTGTTCTTTGAATGTGGGGGGGGGGGGGGGTTTGGGGGGGGGGGGGGGGGGGGGGGGGGGGGATGGTTTGGTTAGAAAGAAAGACAGCGCATGACACCACATTTATTTGTTAATATATTGATTATTGTCTCGATTAATCAAGTACTTGTTTGGTCCATGAAATGTTAAAAAATGTTAATCAGTGTTTACCAAACACATTTCCGTTGGTGGAAAAAATCCTTTAAAAATCCCTTCAAAATATAGAAAGACTGAACATTTATTAAACAGGAGCCAGAAAATATTTCTTGATACTAGATAGTGGCACATAAGATATCTATAATATCTATGACCAAACTTTGCAGAGAGGCTTGGGTAAACATTTTTTTTTCATCCACAACTGCTCACACATACATTTATTGCATTAAACTGATTTGTAAGGATATCGAAGTATGGCTTTCAAAATAAAACACACTGTATCTCTGTCTGAGTGCATGTTTGAAAGCACATCTTTGAATGGGAAAAATGATGAAAACCCTCACAGCTACAAGAGACCTAAAAATTGGACTTTGAGCAACTGAATAGATATTTTTTATAGGTTCTGAACAAGACAGATTAAGTTGTGTTCAGCACATTGCTATCTACCTGCATACTGGAAATCAGACTTTTCTACTGTACAGTTTTAGAGATATTTCAAATTAAAAGTTTCACATCAGCACATTTATAAAATTTTATAAGAACCTCAACTTTGCGATGTAATACAACAAAATTTTCCATATATTCTGGACAAGACTGATAAAGTTGTGCTCAGGACATCTATGACTACAAGCATAATGGAAATAAATCAGGCATTTTTACTGTACAGTTTTAGAGAAATTTCAAGTTCAAAGTCCCACATTAGCACTTTTTATAATCGAAAAAACAACGTTTTAATTTGAAATTTCTCCAAAATTGTAAAATTAAGCATCACATGGTTTGACCACAGTGTCACATTGTCAGGTAGCTTGACCGCAGTGCTGAAAAGGGGCATATCATTACTCAGTGTAGCAGAGGCGGATACTCAATAAATCCTTCTTCCATTAGTGCTCGTACACTGGGAAAAGGACAGTCATCTAAATAAGCAGGGTAGTCAAGCTACAACTCGAGCCTAACTAAACCGAGCGTGGTACTGAGTTTTCCAAGGTCTGCCCCACTGTCAGGCATATCTATATTTATGCGATTTTAAATAAGTAATGTGGACGGCAGCCTTAAAAGTCTAGAAAACCTAAGTCTCCTGCTACTGGGTTGTTTAACAGATGAGATCCAGAGATAGATAGGAAGCACAGCCAACAGTGATCCCTGATGGGTTTACACTGTCACGTCACGCACAACAGTTCCGACTGAGGCGCTCAGCTGAAGGATGCTGCCCTGTCTGCCTGCCTTTAAACAAACATGACCTGTACTGTAACACCAGCACCAACTGGTGCGAAGATGAAAAACAAACCACACACCACAGTTGAGCAGGTTTTCAGTGTTCACAGATAAACAACAGGAAAAACAAATCTGTCACTCACTCCTACTCCAAAAACACAGCTCACAATTTAATGCGAATCCATTCCATCTCAAATAGCGGCTGCTGGATGATCACTGTACATGGCCAGATGTTCTTCAGCAAAAGTAGCAGATATTCACCCAGCAAATTCACAACTAAGCCCATTATTATCTTAAACTCCAGCCACTGCCCTCACTGGCTGCTGATGTTCAAGCTGTTGTTGAGGTGATGATACATGAAACAAGAACTACTGGGCTGGAGCCTAAGATGGAAGTGACACTGAAAAACAGAGCTGGTGTTGTGAGGAAAAATTCAGACCGAATATATCAAGATAATTCATCCAGTATTTGACCTGGCACCCATAAACTATAAAGAAAAAAGGAATTGAAACACTTTTTAATCAAACAGCTTTCTGCCATATTGATCTTAAATCCAAAGTAAAGACAATGTTATCATTGCGCTTCAATGATAACACCAACATTTATCTTATTTTGTCTGCACTGTTTTAAGTATATATTATTATATTTATTGTTTATTACGTTGTCACTGTCCTTTGAAAAGCACAAACCTCTAACAAAGAGAAAACGTGTAAACCTCTAGAAAATAAACTGTATCTTGTAAATCGGGATATAACTTAAAAATATCTCGATATTATTGAAATACAATCGTGCCCAGCCGTGTGTTTTGACTACGTAGAGCGTCGAGGTGCAAACTCCATTCACGTTGCTATGTTTTACACTGAGAAACAACAGCTTCCTCCACAATGTCCTGCCATGGTCACTGTACTCGATGCACTCGAGAAAGTGGGATGTTACTCAGCTCCAGTGATTCATTTCAGCCTTTAGCTGTTACGCTAGGCTTGTGCTTTTTTTGACCTCAGTGAGGATTCTGCGTTGTGCCTGTAGAGTCACCTCAGCCGGAGAGAGAGAGCACAGAACTAAATCATCTCCCTTTACAAGAGACAGGCTGAGCAACTGAGGATTGATGGATATCGAAAGACTTTGGGACGACTTTGTGACCCTTTCCATCTTTTGCTCTTCTGAACGCTCCTCTTTGTTTCACACCAGCAGCACATGTGCAGACAGTAATGTCTAGTGAACATAAACTCAGAAATTAGCTCTACGTCCAGCCTGGTTTCAGGAAATTTGACAACTCCTGACTCCACTTAATATTTCTTACAGCATTAACCTTAAGGTTCAAACACAATGTAAACACAAACACAATGATATTCATAATTACATTTTAACAATTTTTTTTTTTGATTGGGAATACAGGACACGATTGAGTTAGGTAATTTATCAGCAAGGATAGGATAATGAAGGATAATTTTCCATTTTTTTCAAGTCCTTATTTTTTACTGTTAAAGTTCGTATTTTATCTGAAAGCTAACATGTGGTTTGTGAGTTTTTAGCACAATAGTTTATCTTATTCTTCTCTAATGTACAGCACTTTGCCTCAGCTGTTGTTTTTAAAGTGCTTTATAAATAAAGTTGGATTGGATTGGACAATTTCTATTTCCTGTTTTATTATGTAAATATGTATATACATAAATTTGATTCTATTTTCTTTCCTTTGTAATTACACTGTCTATTTTATATTGTCTATTTTGCTATTGCTCTTGCTTTTGTGATATCTGAGACTGCTGTGACAAACAAATCCCCCCGTCTGAGGGACATTAAAGGATTTCTAATTCTGATTATCTAGCAATTGCACTGGAAACACAAACAGGGAATGTTATATTAAATTAACTTCTATTTGATATTAGGATCTCTTGATACTATATGCTACAGTTACATTTGGTTCAGATTTCATCACATGTGAATCAGACCAAATGGTAACTCACTCACTCTCCTAGGATCTCAGTCTAGAACATTTAGAGATACAAAACATGCTTCATAGACAGCGCTTTCTGATTCCAATCCATTCATCATCCTCCACTATTAAGACCCCGGCTTCCGGTTCCGCAGTCACCAGCGCGTCTTGTCAGTTACGTGGTAACTCTATCCACCTCCTGCAGCCTCGGATCACCGCACTCCTTCTCACGCGCCGACAACCACCTCTCCTCATCCCCAGAAACCACGCACTGCCACATCTGAGAGTTACTGCGGGGAGGAAGGAGACTGCAACCGCTTTCTTAGACAATGTAAACTCATGTTTGAATTACGGCCAAGCAAATTTGTGTCTGATAACTCCCGTTCAGCTTTTGTTTTTAATTTAGTTTAGGGTAAAGCAGCTCAGTGGATTAATTCTCTTTGGGAATCAAACTCTAGTGTGTTGGACTCCCTTGATAGCTTCACCTCAGAAATGATTAAGGTTTTTGATGTTCCTTTTAAAAACTACTCCATTGGCTTTCGTATATTAGCAGCAGAGAGCGGTTGGAACAAGCCGACTCCGACACTGTTTTTTTTTTTTTTTTTTTTTTTTTTTTTTTTAAAAAAAGGGGTTTAAATGATGAGTTGAAGCATGACTTAGTAGCTAGTCCCTTGATGCTCTTATCAGCTTGGCAATTCGAACTGACAACAGAATCAGAAAAAGACGTTGTGAACCTAAATCTACCAAGCAGGCTTCTCCCCAGTTCCATCTCCCCAGCCCCGTCTCATCCCGACCTCTGGAGCCACCGTCCCTGGAACCATCTTCCGGACCCCATTCCACAGACTCACCGATCACCCACTGAGTTTAACAAGCCTCTGGGACACTTCAAATACTTGGTCATGCCTTTTGGACTAACTAATGCACCAGCTGTATTCCAGGCTTTGATCAATGACATTTTAAGAGACATCAGCTTAATCAGTAAACCGTCTCTTTGTCCCAGCCTCTGTCCATTCCCAGGTTCCCCAGTGGGGACACTCCTCTAAGCTGCTCTGTCATCCGGCTGGCCTTTATTTTGTTAATTCTTTGTGTTTCTTATAGATCTGTGTTTTGCCTTTTCCTTTAGGAGGCTGCCTGTCCACAGGGTGGAGACTCTGAGCTACGCACCCGACTCCAGTCCATTCACCATCTTTCACTATTTAGATTCCGGCTTCCTGACTTTCATCCAAACTGAGATGCTTTTAAACCCAGTGTAGTCACCCACTGGTGGCTAACTACAAGGTCCACCCTGAGGACAGCACCAGCCTATAACAGTGCCCGCATTCAGACACAAACAACCATTTATGCACATAATCCAACACCTATTGTAGAATGTAAGTCTCTAGTTAACCTAACACAGGGTTACGCAGTTCTGGTCCTGTGTATGTTTTTGATATTTTCCTCCACCTGATTCAAATGAGTGGGTCATTATCAGGCTTTTGCACAGCTTGTTGACGAGCTGACCAGGTTTGATGAAGCAGGAAAACATCTAAAACATGCAGTGGGTCCCCATGACCAGGATTGAGAAACACTGACCTAACCTAATCTGCTTGTCTTTGGACTGTGGGAGGAAGCTAGAATATACAGAGACAACTGACACATACAGAACATGGAAGGATAATGTGTATTCCAAACAAACTAAAATACAGAATCCACAAACAAAACCTCTATAAAACCTGAAATTTGACATATTACGCCTTAAAACTGTAGAGAATAACTTTTAAGTCTGAACAAAGGTCTATTACATTCTCAGTGTTTCTCAGTTTGGCAGTGTTTCATCTCATGTTGACCAGCAACATTCCTGCACACAGGAAGTGATCTGTTTTACGTTAAGACAGACGAAGGCAACATTGTGTTGCTACAGTGAGTTGCAAACAGGTTGGAGACTGGAAACACAAAGAGGCGTCCACAAAGTTGCACAAGTGAATTCTATACTGCTCTAAACAAACCAATGACAGTTTTACAGGATAAATACTTCTTGTCCCCACCCGTCCCTACGCTGCTGCTGTATATGCCCAAACACTCCCTCTGTCAGGTTTGATAGTATTGCTTGACAGAGCCTGTTTTCAGATACAGGACACTGCATATAATTACACATTTATGTTTGCAAAGACCAGACAGAGGCAGAATAATAACACCAACAACCAGGTTGCAGAGTGCAGCTTTCAGTAAAATGTTCACTTGTGTCTCCATTCATTGTAGACGGTATGATCAGGCTGTGGGTTTGTACACACCCTGTTAGACAGCCAGCCTCATCACGATGCTTTTCTCTGTGGAGATGTTGCTCCTCCACCAGATATCACAGCAATCAAAACGTTAGAATAGAGTTGATGCCTGTATTTCCAAATCTTCACTGATTTGATGGTGATGTCATGAATTCAGAAGTTAATTTATTTAACACCATGTGTGTCGCTGCCACTATACAGCATATGCATTTATGTTTGGAAGGGGGGGGGGGTCGACTTTTTGATAAGTACCTTGGTGTCAGCAAAGGGCAGGGAAATGCCAGAGGAAGTGCAGTGGGGAGGCTTCCTGTTGGTAAACATCCACCCAGCTTAACTGTCTAATTAACAAGGGTGTTGTGTGAGAGCAGGGGGGCTTTTATTCTGGCCGATGTGTGTATGTGTGTCACATCCACCACTGTATACTCACTCTAACATAGAATTACTTACTTAATCAGACATTATTCTGCTCTTAAAATTTAGCCTTTTTTTGATTTTTAAGAGTGGAATGCCATGGTTCTCAAACTGTGGTATGTGTATCACCAGTGGTACGCGAGCTTCCTCTGGTGGCATCTGGAGGAAAAACCAAAATACTGTTCTACTGTATAGACCAGGGTATGTGATCGGAGTGGAGCTAAAGGAATTCTGACCGGAGTGCGTAGAAAATGGAACAAATAATACATAATAATAATTAGAGTCATCTTATCTCTCGTCATCTTAATTTAATTTGCCAATAGCAGTGTCTGAAGTATATGTGAGGAAGAGAAAGATGATGAGAGAGCAAATTATTTTATTAGGATTAAATCTGCCTCCTGTGAAAAGGTCTATAGCAGAGAGGTCTATAGCAGACTGCATTGTATTTTAACATTGGTGATAATGGTGTTACTTCGAGAGCTCAATTATTTTCTCAGGTGGTACTTATAAAAGTTTGAGAACCACTGGTGTAATGCCTTACGTTTAAACATACAACAGTCAGATTCAAACTATTGTCAAATAAGTTCACACAATGCCGATTAAGTTGATCAGCTCCACATTATGGCAATGTGGAGCAATGATCTAATGTCGCCCGACAACAACCGGCCAACATTCATTCCACCGCTCAGAAACCCAGCCATTGGGCAGTTTGATGGGATGGACACTTAAGGCCCCTGCCTGCCAGATGTATACACACAAATATTCCCTCAGTCCGGTCTGATAGTACTGCTTGACTAACCCCATTGTGAGACACATGTTATATATTTCCTGAAGACCAAAGAGAGGAAGAATAACATCAACAACAAAATAGAGTTTGCAGCTGAATTATCAGCTGCCAACGGAATTATCAGATGTTGTGTAACAGTGCAAAACACAAAAAAGCAGATGGTGAAGCAGAAATAACAATACAGCGACAACAATGATTCTAAAAAAATAATTTAAAAAAATTGTCTGATACTTTGCAGTATCTACAGAAATTAATCTGCTCAGTATTGTATTCAAAATTGTCAATTTTACCTTTAAACGTTCAGCAGATATTACAAGTACGACTTTACTTAACTACTCGCAGATGCTCAGTTCTCCGTTCTTCTCTTCTTCTGTGGTGAGGAGCTGGGCAGACTGGGTAAAATACTCAAAATGTCTCCTTCAGGATATTAGACATGCTTTCTCCTGCTTGTCTCTGCACAGCAGCAGCATTATAGACCCTTGTACCAGCACGGCCCACTGCAGGTCTGTATGAACTTTATATCTAATTGATCAAAAGGCATCACACGCGCACACACACACACACACAGAGAGAGAGTTCCTGCTGCCCGTCACAAGGAGGGAGTCCATCTGTTCCTCACCACAGCCTCTCTGCAGATAAAGATCTAATTTCTAAAAACAGTCAGTGTGAGGTGAAGTGGAGAGAGCAGGATGGAGACAGTGGGGCATCCAAAGTGGATGCAGGAGGAACAGGGAGAGCTGAGGAGGAAGAGAGAGGCAGCGAGAGTGGGAGTAAAGAGGAGAGAGCAGGACTTGGCATGGTTGGAAGCACTGGTTGTCTGTGGTGTGTGTGTGTGTGTGTGTGTGCGTGTGTGTTTTCTCCCCAGAGAGACAATGACTGAGCTCAGCGTGGGTGTGTTTGTTCTAGATATTTTCATCGTGTATTTTTTTTTTTCCCCCTCCTCTTTCATCCATTTAAGCTGTTATGACTAAACATGCCCACGACATCATGTCACATCCCTGCAGTTTATTTGTGGCTGTGAAAAGCCTGACACCGTCAAGACTTGAAGGGATATAATTGTGAATAAAAGGGAACATCAATTCACCGAGTTGGATTTGTGAAGGTGGTGGTGGTGGTGGTGGGGGGGTGTTAGATAACACAGTTATTCAAACTGATTAGCTGTCAAAGACAAGACTTTAAATTAAGGAACAACCAGAACATGAGCAAACTAGTTAATAAATTCACGCTTTTGTTTGGTCCTTGATGTTTCAAACAAGTTGGTCCGAGGTCAATCCATAACAAGCTCCACCTTTTTCTTAGATCTACTTCCATTTTCCACTGCTTAAATCTTTCAACAACATGATTCTAGTTCAAGTTTTAATTCACTGGTTTATTTTCTTCTGTTCTTTTTTTTGGGTAACAGCTGATGCCCGGCTTTTATGTTTATTATGTCATGTTCTTATTTGTCTTTGTAGGAAGTAAGATGCCATATGTCACACAGGAGATGGCCCTTTCCAGTGGATCCAGCAAATGGAAAAAAAAAAGCAAGGAAATCAATTAATCCCACCAATTATTCGGAATGAAAAGTCTCTTTGATTTACTTCAAATTGAAATGAACAGACCAACGTTTTTTGTTTTTTTTTTTTGCGTTAACAGCCACTCGCTTAATGATTAACTGATTTCACGAAAAGCCAACGAGCATAAAGCACAAAAACAAGCGTTACATCATGTCCTCAGACTAAAAAAAACAGTACAATTAACCTGCTTCACAGGTGCTGGCGATGAAAACAGGAAAATCCATCACACACAATGATTCTTGCTCTTTAAATCATCAGTTGTCTGCATGATATTCATGCTTTAATCAGTGAACTGTTCAACGGAGCTTAAAGCAAATAAACGAACAACCTGTTAATCTTCAGGAGTGAACGCGTCTCACTGTTATTGGGGAAAAAACAGTCTAAATCCTTAGAATAAAAACACGTCAGTCTTCGCTCAGTTTTATTTATTTTTTTCCCTTTGGTTTTGTTTTGTATCCTCGTGTGTCTCGGCTTCTCTGTCCTACCTGTGTGTGTGGATGATGGTCGAACATGTCCATTTGGATCTCCTGGGTTGAGGTCGAAGGCGTCCTGGACATACTACTTTTCTGTACCATTGATTTAACTTTTTTTTTAAATATATATATTCTTCTTATTTTTTTATTATTATTTTAATCTATATTCTTTATGACGGCGTCGACAGACTCATCTTCCTGTTCTGGCAGAGAGGAGGTTGGAGCCGCTGATGAATCGGAGCTGCCTCCCTCCAGCCTATAGCGTTACACACTGGCGCACCAGGCTTTTTTACACCACAGTCAAGTCCGCGGAGTGACGCAAGTGTGCGAATTTCAAAATAAAGGTCTGTTAAAAGAGGGGTAACACATCATTGTGGCAGGCTGAAGGGTGTGATCAGTTTGACATACAGGCTTTTATATATAAGGGCTATGATAATATTGGTCATAAGCTGGTTTGTTTATGGTTTCCATGGCGACCCCATCAGTGTTTGCCCACATAGCTCTTTCAGGTGGGGCCCATGTTACTGTGGGACCATGTGGGACCTGTATAATGTGCCCACTTGAAGTCCATGTCCACTTATTGCCCATTAAGTACACTGGATACTAAGTGGGCATGGGTAAACATGGGTGGGTCACCATGGAAACAGCGGACAAACCCACCTGGAAGGCAAATTGTCAAAATCCTTATGGGGCCCACATGGACATATGCTGGCTGGGTGGTAAAACTTATACGACAATTGTCATTTCTGAATGAAATTGCACATCAATAATCTCACGAAACAGTCAGAAAACAATATGCAATATCTAAAAACAACTAATATCTGGTCAGATCTGTCTATCCATCTACAGTGCTAACCAAGGTTAACTTAATTATCTAGATCAAAAGTCAATTATATTTTAATATAGTAATTTGTTCTGTTGTTGATTGAGATTCAGGTCAGTTTTGTGTAAAAAAAAATATACATTCTGATGAAAACAAACAGGGCAAGAAGTAAAAATAAAAGCTATGATAATAAAAAACTAGAATAAATTAACTGTATTTGAATATTAATACAAATTAATCCATATTTGTGTATATGTGATTCATTTGTGTATCACATTTTACAGATACAAAATCAGAAAGAGCTTCACGTCCAAAATGAACTGAATTTTACATAAAATCAAGTAAAAAATGGTTCAAAATAAATAATATCACATTAACATTATATTGTTAATAAAAATAGTAAAAAAAAACCGAACACAACATAGTACATATTTAGTAGTTAGTGTTCATGGGTGAGCCTACTATTAAGTTACTAAATATCAGTGATTAGAGCCTAGTCCTCCGACGGTCGGATATGCTTTTATTTTGAAGGCAGCATCCTGTCAGTTCTGGTACGGTCTTGTCGTTTTCTTTTTGCCTTGACGCAGTTTCTGTGTGAGCTCCACAGACTCCAGCTGGGAGCCGCGGTCCACGCCCCGCTGAACAAACCCCACCTTCACTTATCGACTGATGAGGAGGAAACAGCGGAGCCCTGGTGGTGGAGGTGGTGACGGTGTGGTCACACTGACACTGAGACCCTGAGTCCAGAGCCACTGGGGGGCTGCAACAGGGTGACAAGTGTTCACTTTAACAGCTACTTTGTTGCAGCAGCAGGGGAAGTATGCGGCCTTGACCAAAATATGCACCAAAGCCCCTGCAGCTCCAGGGACCCCTGTGTCCCTCCATACAAATGCTCCTGAGGTATTTTTTAAATACACTGGGAAATTGTTATCTGTTAGATGTTTACACCAAAAAAAAAAAACCCCAAAACATTGCCTTATACATTACACATGCGGTAAAGTCGTACATGAATGAAAACACTGTGTAAAAGTGTAATATTACAGTATTTTATAGCATCCCTGGGTCAAAATGTGCTTTTTTTTTATTTTTGTCATTAAAGTGGCCTGTAGATAAAAGTACGAGCAAAAGAAATGAGGAAATGAATTTAAAATGGTAGCCAAATTTTAAAAAAATTAAATTAATTCATTACAACCTGCTATAAACGTTGAAGATACAGTTAGGATTCCTCCACTCACCAATCCCTTTTCCTAAGCATGTCAGGGAACTACGGTGGCCTTTGCCTACCAGAAAAGATGTCGCTCTTCTTCAGTGTCATAGTAATGTGTATAAAGATAATGTATATAAAAGGCTTATTTAAAGGAATTAAACCTATTATATTCAAGTCACGTTAATAAACTCTCCTGCATGTCAAACACTTGCCCTTTAAAGTCAGAGTGTATTTACAATAGTGGGTCACACGGGAGCATACTGGCTAGCATTGTTGCCTCACAGCAAGAAGGTCATCAGTTTGAAACCGGTTCGAACCGAGGCCGTTTATGTGTGGAGTTTGTATATTCTCCCTGTGTGCATGTTTCTCTCTGAGTGCTCTCGCTTCCTCCAGAAACATGCAGAAAGGCTAAATGGACACTCCACTTTGTCTCTATATGCCTACACTGACATGGACTGGCAACCTGTCCAGTGTGGACTCCATGTGGAAGATAAAGTGGCTTACAATGAGCGACTAATATGTTCTCATTAAAACATGGGTTTTTATTCTCAAGAGAGACCAGTTCACATTCTCTCATTAACAAACAAAGGTAACTTTTAAGGCCACGCAGCAAAGATGATATCATGTTCATCAACAAAGTGAGTCTGAGTAAACAATGGGGATGATTCATCCTCTTCCACCTACAAATCACCCAGAAGAGGTGAAGGGAAATCTCTGTGATCTGATTCTGATGCCACTCGAACAAACACCCACAAGATGATCCTCTGTAGCTGCAGCACATATGTATTTCCGGAGAAATGGGTAGGAGGACGCCGAGAGTATGATGAGTTTCGATGACGATGTCTCTATTGAGTCGCCAGAATGCCTGCTGCAGCTGTCCTGGTCCACATCCACTCCCAAGGACAACAAAGTGCTGCTGGAAACACAGAGTTTCAGTTTGCTCTCTTCTGTGTCACTCGCTTCTGTTTTCAGCTCAGCACTGTTGCCCAAGGTAACTGTGTGAATGGACACCAAGTCAACAGCAGCACTAGTTTACAGCATTACAGCTTGTCCATTTAGCTCATTCTCTGTACTTCTGTGGAGCTGACATCACACAAACCCATCAGTCGGAATCAAAACAAAGCCATTTTGGCAGGAAGTCGTTGTGTTAAAACCCAGGGATGGACTGTATATGCCAGGCAATGTCAGACAATCCGGCCCTTTACTGGCTGTGTTTATAAAAAAGAGAAAATGGCGGATAGCTGTTGTTCCCCAGGAAGCCAAATCACTCAGGGAACTTTAATATCCTCTTTATTTTACATGCCTGTATTGTGATGTGAAAGCATTTTCCAAGGTAGGACGAGTGGAAGTTTATCAGAAAGTCAGGATACTGCAAATCTGGAAAAAATGTCTGTTCTGACTGTTTCCGTACTTATACAAAAACATCTCAAGAGGGACATTATTTAGGCTTTATTAAGATATATTCAGTCTGTCTGATATGAGGCTCAATCTCTGGGGGATTTAAATTGTACCATGAACTCTGATGGAAACCAGCGCTGGTGTTGCTCATTTTGCAGAAGCTTTTCCTGCCACCATGGCAGTGTAAACAAACTGAGACACATAATGTCTGGAGTTATATGCAACTACAGTATATGCAGGGAGTGCAACAATAGTGTGGTGACAACAAACCTATTCAAAGTCAAATTGTAGGCCACAATTGCACCATGAACAGCCTATGTTATGAGGATGAAAGCAGCTTAAATTGACATTTTGGTGTGGTTTTATTTTAGAAAAAGCAACAACATACAGTTAATTTGTTAGGGTCTAAGGATAGAGGGTGTCACTTGCTTACAGACTGTAAAGCCCTCCAAGGCAAATTGTAAATAAAATTGACTTGACTTGACATTACAGGAACTCATTTTTACAGCAAACCGAGCTAAGAGGGGCAGCTAACAAGATCCATTCAAAGCCCCTGGTGAATTTCATCACTTCTGCAGGATCTAAAACCCATGGCTCAAGGGCCACATACACACATAATCCATGCGACCCGCTACTCACTATCAAGTTATTTCTGCGTGTTTATGTATTTTTTAAGTAAAACATTAATTTTGCATCTATATTCTCTATTTCTCTATCTATATATTGGCCCATATCAACACAGACACTTTTATTTTGAAATTCTGTACGACCACCCCTACTTAACAGTTACCTATTCCCAAAAAAACGTGACCAGCCCTCTTTTGTCCAGACTAGATGCTCAATGGTCAGGTCATTTGCGTTTGAAACCCCTGAGCTGCAGAGTGTTGAGCGTCTGACAAGATGCATTCAAGAAACCTTCATCACTAGCGTAAACACACATGCATTCCACAGACGGACTGTTTGCTGCTGCTGCCACCGTGTGATAACAGATGGACCACAAATTGAAAGCTGTGTGTGTCATGAGTTTCACCAGCTCATGATCTGATACTTTGGTTTTGACTTTATTTCCAGATGATGATTTCATTTGGTATTGTGGGTTATCTGAGGTAAAAGTGCTTCACATGCTCCCACACATTGAGCGTGCACTGTTGCCACGGTGACGCTGCTGCCTGAGCGTTAAGGTTGCAACAATGGCAACCATAATAAGTAGTCAGTCAAATGCCAATGTACCCGTTATTATAAATGTCTCTGTACTGAGGGGCCGCCATGAAAAAACTGACTTTAAGCCCAAATTTGCATTAACTTACTTTTTTAAACTGTCCTCAATTGTCTTGTTTTTAAAGGTACAGTGTGTACACTGGTGATGTAACTGAATAACTGTCACCCTCCACACATGCAAATATGCTGGAGAACATATGTAGCCTTCAGTTAGCATCTAAACTCAAAAGATATTTAGTTTGTCTATTGTGGGCTCCTGTACAAACACAGTGGTCCAAAATATCAGCCCCCACAGAGCTGACCCAGCTTCTGATATAAATATGAAATGCTCATTCTGCACTAATGAAAACCAACCTTTTATACAAGCAGGTGATTGTATGCAAAACTAAGTCAAATTTATCTTCAAATTATGCCAAATTAAAATAATATCACATATTTTCTTAAACACTGTAAATGGTGATTTTATTTATTCATTTATTTAGTTGTTTGTCTATTTTTGACTTTGTATAAAATAACTAGTTTGAATATGCAATAAACACAGAACCTGGCCAAATAACACGAGGTCAACCAGCCAGAAAGTTAAGCTTAATAAAGAATCCAAAATTCAATGTTGGAAATACCACAACTCTTAATAATTAACTTGAAATTTGACTCACAAATCCAGCTCATTTGCATAATTCAAAATAATAATTGCAAAATAAGGAGAATAATGAGATTGTGTCCAATTACAGTAAATCTTGGTATGTACTCTCAAGCAACAACGCACCAAAAATGTCAAACAGTGTGTAAACGAGAGCATTCTACTAATTTATAACTCAAGATATGAAAAATGATCATTTTTTTTCATAATATTCAGTTCCTTCCTTGTGAACATGGAAAACTATGAATGTACAATGACTGAAATGTGACATACATTACATACATGTGTGACTGGTCTAAAAAGCTTTCTAAAACCTGCATACTGCTGCCATGTATGCTGATGGAGCTGCTTCTTTCTGTTGACTGCAAACTTTCAGCTTTAACTTGTAGTTATTTTTAAACTTCCCTTGAGCTGCATATTTTAGATCTCATCTAGACTTGTTACTGGTGATTTTTAACCTGCTGATTGTTTGCTAATGGCGTCTTTCACATCTTCAAGGGGTGAATTTAACAGTGCATCACTTAAGAGTTCAGGCTGTGTTAAGATTCAGTGGCTTATGGGGAACATAACTTTTTGTCTCTGCCTTCTCAGAGACTTCAGTTTACAGTAAATGTGCCAAGACACAATGCTTTTTATGTGCTTTAAATGTCATTACTATAAAAAAAATACATGAAATGGCAAAAAAACAGACCAATTTCTAAATTAAAAAAGTATATACATTGAGGTATATTAGAATTGTTTTGCTATTGATCTTGAACAACCCTAGGCCTGTAATGATGTTAAAGCTGTAAATAAATATCCATTACACTCAAACCATTGTGTGGTAGCACAGTGATGTGTTTGTGTTTGACATCACTACTACAGCTACAGTATGCTAGTAAAGGTTTATCCCCAGTTTTCTGTCACATGAATGAGATGCAGAAGAAAAGTGGTACCAGCAATGTTTTTTCGAACAAACGTTACACATTGGAGCTTTATTAGAATCAAAATAATCCCTTGGGTGAGATTAATTTATAGTCTAGCATGATATCAGTAGCCCAACTTAATAAATCTAATACTAATATCTATTGTAAGAATAATAAGGATTGTATATTGTTATTCTTTAGCAAGATTTTTTTAAGGATTTTTATTTTTTGTATTCAATTTCCTTTTTCATTTTAATTAATTTAATTCATTAATAACTTATTGTAAGAATTGCACATACAAACTGGCAAATATATATATAATATATATATATTTTTAATCTAAATCTCATTTCAACAGTATAAAAGACAATTTATATACAGTATGTACTATATGTCTCAACACCGCCTCCATGTGGTACAATTGCAGAAAGCACCCAAATACTACGTAACCCAGTATGCATTGCAAAAACGGCGGTCGGAACCACAGTAATATAAAGGGGGATAATAGGTTTTTTTTTTAAACCAAATCCTGAATTACATTTGTCTATTTAATGTATCAGTGTGTTCGAGCCTTGAATCGTAATTATTGCTAACACCTTAAAATATTTAGGGTATTAGTAAAGAATGGGCTAGGAGCGTCCTGTTTGGTGCTAGAAAATGGACTCTCCCCTGTAATGGTAGATTCCAGCCTGTCTCTCAAGCCTTCCTTTTCCTATTGAAGTAGCAGCCATGAGGTAGGATTCGATCCGATGTCACAATAAAAGTCATATATAACGGTTAAAATGTACATCCATCGACCTCATGTCACTGTATTAAGACTGTTGTTGTGTTGGTTGTCGACATTGGGAGTGTGGGCTTCATTACATGATCAAAAACCCCAAATTTTCCACATGTGTCGGTGTAACACGATGTGGTGGACGGAGAGGCCATGTTGTGCTGGCAGCTAACTAAATGCTACCGGTGCGGCTAACGGCTTCTATCCTCTGTAACGCTCATACTAAAAGAATAGAAATAAATAAAAGCGACGTAGTAATAGGGGAAAAACATGTAGAGGTATGGGGGTTGACTGTTTACTAGCTGTACGTGTCTGAGCCGTGTGTTGTCCCGCAGCATGCTCAGGCTCCAGAAGAGGCTGGCCTCCAGCGTTCTGCGCTGCGGCAAGAAGAAGGTCTGGCTGGATCCCAACGAGACCAACGAAATCGCCAACGCCAACTCCCGTAAGTGGAGAAACAATTTCCCCAATAAGTTGTCCTCGTATCTAAACAGCTTATGTGACACACTTCAGGTGCTGGTTCTGTCGCCGCTAACGCTCATTGCTACCACCGTATTCACCATCAGGCTTTCACGTCTAATGTTCAGTCGTCAGGAAAGAAAATTTAAACTATAATATTAATTGGTGGCGTTGTAAAATACTCTCTCATCAATCTTAATTCCACCATCTCTGTGGTGCAACATTGTAAGACCTATTTCCACCAACCAGTACAGTTTGATTCAGTGCAGCATGTAATAATAATCAAAAGGCGAGGACCTTCCTCAATAATGTATCGATACAACGGCTTTTTCGATTAATTAATTACTAAATGACTCTAGTTTGATAAGTAATTATTTGTTTTTGTGTTTTTTCCAAATTGATTAAAACAAGGTTCCATCTTCTTAAATGTGAATATTTCTGGTTTCTTTGCTCCGTGTAACAAAGTTATTAAAACTGAATAATATTGGTTTGTGGACAGAACACAGACAGACATTTGAGAACAACATTTCCAGGTTTGGTAAACACAGATAAAAATGTTCCTACATTTTTATTTACCAAACAAGTACTTGCATAATTTAGAAACGGATTAATCAAGTTAGTTGCAGCTCTAATTCATTCAGTCCAATTATTTGGCATTGGTGGGGTTTTTCCCTTGTCTAACAAGAGCTTGACACACTGCACATTTATTGGCTGACAAAATGGTCGTTTCAGAGCCTCAGTGGAAATAGAAACAAATGTTAACATAAACACACCTTTTCTGTTGCTGATGCAGTTATTACAGTTAAGTCTGCACATCTCATGGCAGGATTGCAGGTCACACACATCAAACTGAAGCTGTACGGCTTGGTAGAAAAGTACCTTCATTGTCAATTAGTGCCCTTTAATGCCTGGTAATTGACCCTCAATGTTCACACGTTTTAACAGCTTCCAGGTTTTTCCCCAGTTTTGAACATGAAGAGCTCCCATAATAAATTGGCTTGTGATGCTGGGAAAAAAGCTAAAATTTCATGTAAACTCATAGGTCAGTAGGAACCCCGTCTGTTAATATTTTTAGAGTTGAAGCATTTCCTGGTTCTAAATGTTTTGTACATGTGACACACAACATTTAAGAGAACAGATGACTTAACATTAGTAACATTAGTGATTCATGCATAAACAGAGAGAGAGAGAGTTTTGTTTTGACCATACCTATTTGATTGTTTTCAGTAAATGGCATTAACGTTTTTTTAAATTGTATTCAAAGGTGGTGTTTGTTTTGAAATTTAGTTTTGGATTCATATTGTTTGTTCATTGGTGCTATTCAAGTGCGGTTGTTTCCTTGTGTGTTCAGGTCAGCAGATCCGTAAACTGGTGAAAGATGGTCTCATCATTCGCAAACCTGTTACGGTCCACTCCAGGGCCCGCTGCCGCAAAAACACACTGGCGCGCCGCAAGGGAAGACACATGGGTGTCGGTAAGTTGACACGGTCTTTGACATGATGATTTTTTTTGTGTGTGTGCAAAATCTTTTGTATTTTTCTCACTTGTTTTCAGTTTGTCAAATTCTAATTAACATTAAATGAGATAATTGCTAAAAATGTTTAAATTATTCCAATCAATTGACTAATGTAATGGACCATCTGTGTGACTTCACAGTTAATTGGGTAATAAGCTGTGTTGTGGATTGAATACCACCTGTATTGTATTGACTGTGTACAAATAAGCTTAGATAAGTTGATATTTTTCCTTAGGTAAGAGAAAGGGTACAGCCAATGCCCGTATGCCGGAGAAGTTGATCTGGATGCGTCGCATGAGGATCCTGCGTCGTCTGTTGCGTCGTTACAGGGAGTCCAAGAAGATTGACAGGCACATGTAGGTGCATTGATTTTTTTTTTTTTTTTTTTTTTTTTTTTTTTTTTTTTTTTTTTTTTTTTTTTTTTTGCTCCATTTTTCAGATTGTGTCAGACTGATCATATTACTTATCTGTTAAGGATTCAAATAGAGTATTATTACCTCTACTAGGTAATTTTTGGTTATGATTGTGCCAGCATTTGTCTGTTTTAACTGCATAACTCAAAAAGTTGTAAATATCCTGATATTTCTGCAGAAGTAGAATATGGTCCAAGTGTGGCCTTGGCTGAGATTTGCACTCTGTTTTGTCTTTTTTAGTTTTTTGTGCTGCATTTATTTTTATTTGTTGCAATAGGCTTACTGTACATCAACTAGTTCTCTGAATTTTTTTAATTGTAAGTTAAGCATGATGGCTCTTCTAAACACTGGTCTTTTGGCAGACATTTACAAACACATTGTGTGATGTGATAATTTATCTGTCCGGTCCTTGTGTCCCTCAGGTACCACAGCCTCTATCTGAAGGCCAAGGGTAACGTGTTCAAGAATAAGCGTATCCTTATGGAGCACATTCACAAGCTGAAGGCAGACAAGGCCCGCAAGAAGCTCTTGGCGTAAGTCAACACTCAAACTTAGTTTCCTGTTTTGTACAGGTTCTTATATTCATTTTAAGTACATGTTCAAAACCTTAATTTGAGTGATTAAGGCCTATATTATGGCAAGGTGCTTCACTATAAATTGTTAGTTGCCTTGGATTGAAAAATGGGATGAGCAGAAAAATCACAATTTATGCACATTTAAATTAATTTGCCCCCAAACAGATAAATATTTACAAAATTGTACAGTTACCAATGTATTTAATGATGCGAGTAAAAATTAGTGTTTAGCCGGCTGATGACTAATTACAATAAACTCATCTCTATGTGCATGTGAACAACCATCACATTCTCTTTCACATTCTACAGTGACCAGGCCGAGGCTCGTCGCTCCAAGACAAAGGAGGCCCGCAAGCGCAGAGAGGAGCGTCTCCAGGCCAAGAAAGAGGAGATCATCAAGAACTTGTCTAAGGAGGAGGAGACCAAGAAGTAATCTGGCTCTGTCTATCCTTAATGACTCTGCCATCAGTCAAGTGCTGACAATAAAAGTGTACATAAAGACACTTAAAGTCTCATGTGGTTCATTGGGTAAATGTGTCAATAACAGCAAATAACTAGTTGGAGAAAAAAATAGTTGAGTCTTCCACCGTTAAAAGACGTCCATGTCTAAATGAAAATGTCTTAGATAAGGTTTTCTCCCTCTCATAATTTTTTTTAATCTGTTTGGCTGTGCAGTAAATACCCATCACTGATGATGTTTTACTCTGCTTTTTAAGAGTCAGTTACTCTGAGACCAGTCAAAGCAGTGGAGTGAAGTTCCAGCAGTGTGGCGATTGATCCATAGACTTATTTCTGAGCTCCATGCAGTGACGATGTGTGCAAAAATGCATTTTTTTACCCGAAAATACAATTAACATTTATGGCTGTTCATGTAATCTGACCTATGATAGATATGTTATGACTATACAATATAATTATCACCATTTGCTTTTTACAGGTTAAAAAGGTTAAATACATAGTGTGACCTGTCCTTGCACTGGGACAGCCCTGGCTCTTAAAACTGTGATACACTGATTAGTATTTTAACTCAAACTAATTTGCTAATTAATCAAGGGCCTGTATGTAAGTTGTAAATGCACGGATTGCAGTGCAGGAGCCATAATATTGTCTGTGCATGTAAAATGAGTTATTGTCATTTAAGAGGACAATGATGTCAACAAGTTCAGTGCAGTCACTAATGAAAGCATGTGGTAAAAAGTCACAATGCAAATATTTTGGACCATCTTGCAGCTTTAACTACTGTGAGCTTGGTCTGCTGTGTCTCACAGCTATATATCACACAACTGTTGAATCACTCCACCTCTGAATTTGTACAAATGCTATCCTAAAATTACTGGTGTCACCTTTTTGACATTGAAGAGATACAAGTAGAATGAATTTAGTTTTTTTATATTTATATATAGCTACTCTGACATGGATTTACTGATTAAAAACTACACATTTATAAGTAGTTAAATGTATTTGTACTACAGGATGAAGCACTGTTTGAACATGCCATCTAGTGGTTACAATTGGTATGACAAATGTAAATGTCTTTAAAATTAACCAGGACATTCTGACAAAAAGAAATGTGTGAATTGTTGAAGGTTTTGCAGCTTGATGATATTAAGGCCAGATGATTACACAGTTCATTCACATTATATGCACAGCACAGTTATTAGTATTCTTCCCATAGGTCAGTGATATACTTGTTTTAGGTCAGTTTAGTTTAGGTGTGTGTGTATATAGTACATATGTTTGGCTTGCAGCATAAATGTCCCTTTTTTCATCATACATATGTGTATGTGTCTATGCAATTGTACATTTATTGACAGTGTCCATATCTTCTCTCATGATATACACATTTGCATGTCATGGCAATGGCAATTTTATTTGGTGCATTTCATTACAAAGAAATTCACTGTGCTTTGCCACAGGAGGAAAGAAGATACATACAACAATGAAACAGATGGAACAGTGTGCAAACGTGTATGAATCATTTAGTGTACACAACAAAATGAACGCAGCACATTCTTTATGAGCAAATGCCCACACAGTCATACGCAGCAAACAGATGCACACTCATGCACAACATTTAAAACTGCAGTGTGTAACTTTTTTCAAATAAACAAGTGCAGGACTCTCTTTGTGTTTTTATTGTGCTCAATTTTATAGCTCAATAACTTAAGTCCGACAGAATTAAAGCTTCTCACCCCCCCCCCCCCAAAACCAAACCACCAACAAAATAAAACCCCCCCCCCCCCCCCCCCCCCCCCGCCCGCCCCTTTATACACACAAACACTCCCGTGTCGTCTGATAGTATTGCTTCACATAGCCTGTTATCAAAGACCAGGCATACAAATAATCATACATTGTTTTTCTTCGCAAAGAAATGACAAAGGGCAAAATAATAACATCAACAGCAACAAAAATCACCAAATGTTACACACTGCAGCTTTAAGTGAAGGCCTGAGGGGTAATATACCACCACGTGGTTACAAGTGGTATGAAAACTTCAAATGTCTTAAATATTAATCAGGACACACTGTGGATATGTGAGGTTTGTTAAACGTTTTGCAGGGTTGTGTGAGTTTACATATCGTGACGATTATAGAAGCAGCACAGTTATAGCGCTTCTTTTTGTAGATGAGTGGTATATTTGTTTTAGGTCAGTGGTATTTGTGTTGCTATTTCCAGCAGAGGATTTTAATCTACTGTAACAACAAAGTACATATCATTACACCCCAACAACTGGGGTGTACTCCAGATCTACTCCATTCAAGCTATTAGGTATTGATTTGAAATACAGTGGGAGAGAGGGCCCCGTACAGCCACAGCAGGAAGTGTGTCCCGCTGAGAGGGTGTATATGTGGCCACACTGTATCGCGGTGTGGTCTGCAGGTTCATGTGCAGTGTGGGTGTTTGTGTTTACTTATGTTTTGGTTGTCTGGGTGTTTGTGAAACATGCAGTGGCTATGGATCTCATGCTAAGCAGCTGTGGAATGTGGTGGGATCAGCTGCTCCTTAACCACGTGACTCCATTACTGCCCCCCACAGGCCTGCCTCTCCCATCACACATCCCTCTGGAACCACTCACCAGCCATCAGCCATCCCGACTAAAGGCTGACAGCTGGACAAAACCCAGGAAGTTATTCCATCAAGTGGCCCACCAGTCCCAGAGCTCATGATTAGATCTCGGCTAAGGGAAGCTAATGAGACAGAAAAATGCCCTTAAAATGTTTGACGGTGTCTCATATTTTTAAATATTTAAAAGGTAAACCACAGCATGCACCTTTAATCTCTACAGTGATACTTGTGGACACTTTCTCGGTAACACAACCTGTAGATTGTGTGGCCATCATTTTGGTCATCGTCACATTCGCACGAATTGCATGTGATTTTGCAAACACTCTGCCATCAGGAAAAGTCACTGCTGTGGATCTAATGTGTTTAAATAGAAAAGAGCAATTGTGTACAGGTGGTAGAAATATGTCCTGAGGGGGTATTGCACAAATATAACGATTTATCCTGGTATTTATCTTTGTTATTCCGGATGTATTATTATTTCTACTTTTGTGCAATACCTCTAAGTAATGAGGGGAATCCAGATGAGAGAGAAAAAAACATGTAGAATTTATTGCCATCTGTTTCCAGACCTTAAATTATTATTATTTTTTTAAATACCTTAGCTTCTTGTCATTTCAAAAATGTCAACATGGACACTCTCACACAGGATCTCAGTGCTTGATGTCACAGCCACAGAGCAAATATGTTCTTTGCATACAACTTGCGTGTCTGACTGTACAGTGCAGGTCTGTCGCAACTGAGCTTAGGTTTCACACTGTTTTGCAGTTGTTTCTGCAATACTTTGTGCGCAGACAACAGATGTGAGTCAGACAGAAGTTGGAAATAAAAGGAAGTGCCAGCTCATCTGGGCACAAACACGTCACATAATTACAGTGTACACATGCTGTCTGATACTTGATCCTCTTTTTTCAAAATCCATGTGTGTACATGTACAGTATGCACACATATGTATGTGTTTCTGTGTGTGTGTGTGTGTATGTATTTATTTGCAGCATAATTGTCATATCATCATGATACACACACAAGCCACATTATTAGATACATCTAAGGGGCACCTAATAAACAGGAAAGAGTGGCATCTGGTGTGGTATTCTGCTGCTGTGGCACATCTGCTTCAGCATTTGGTGTCATGTGCCTTGAATGGTTATTTAATCCAGTGCTGCAAGTTACTGATGCCTCTCTATCATTTCAAACCAGTCTGCTCCCAACTCTGGCATCAACAAGACATTTTTCCCCAGAGAACTGTCATTCACTGGAAAGATTCTGTTTTTTAAATCAGAATAGCAAAACTACTTGTAGCTAAGATACTTGTGTGTGGAAATCACAGTAGATCAGTCTGGAGTCAAAGCCAGGCCACATTCAAAATCACTCATCTTTCTTTCCTTTTTTCATTCTTTGAACTCTATAGATCACCATGACCATATCTACATACCTGACTCCACTGAGTTGCTGCAATGTGATGGGGTGATAAGATATTCACATTAACAAGCATTTGAACAGATGTACACTATATAACAAAGTAGTGAGTGAGTATGTATGGTTGTATATTAGCTTTATGTGTGTGTGTGTGTGTGTGTGTGTGTGGTTTGAAACACTGCTTGAGGTCTGACAGGAAGCATGTGTTTTCAGTGGAACACCCTTCGTTCAGAGCTGCTGAGCTGTTGAGCAGAAATGTGCATGCCTTCACATGCTGTCTCTGCTGTTTTTGTCTCACGAGTAGCTCTGGACCTGTTGTTAGGGAGGAAGCAGGGGAACAGCACCAGCCTCATCACTGCTGAGCAATCAGGTCAAGTGAACCAGGTAGAAAAGGGTGGAGGACAGATTTATAAGGTTCTCTGTCGGTGAAAGTGGGACCTTTGTCTTTGTGTCTGACTTGTGACTGTGTCACATGGACTCTGGAGGGGAAGTACTTTGTTCCCCTGCAACCATTCACCCACTCGGTTAATGCCAGCCACCCTGGAGCATACTATGTTCAGACTTCCTGTCGTGATGCACACACGTGTAGAGGACAATGAGCATGTTTTTCAAGCATCGTCCGTGCAGACATGAGAAAAACAAAACCGTTTTGACACTAACACACTTATTTAGTGTCCACCTTTACGGACACTTACAGAAACGCTTAAATTGTGGAATGTTGCAGAATTCATAGTGTGTCAAAGTTGTGTGGACTCTTCTCTCTGCTCAGTAACAAATAAATCACAAAGTTAGCCCATAATTATGCAATTGTCCATCCATTAACATTATGATTCCAGAATAATTCATTCATGGTGAGAAAAAGACACTGGGGCCTTTCTACAGACACACAGACGTTATAGAAAACTGAGAAATCTCTGTAACAAGATTCTGAAGCGGTTAAACAGCTTATGAAGTCTTTAGATATAAATTGCTTTATCTGTAATAAACTAATGACTCCCTGTTGTAGGCAGGGGGCTGTGGGATTACCTGTAATGAGGGGGTCTGGACGTTTTATTTAACAAGCCACATAAGAAGCGAGGTGTTTGCTGCTGTGCCTCTTCTACATTACTCTCTACTTCTCTTGTTTCCCACAGCCTTGTTATTATGTATTATGTGAGGAGTTTCCAGGGTGAAGAAAGCCATCTTCTCCCCCACTTTTTGCATGTTTTTCTTCTGATGCACGAAAGGTTGCACATGTGTAAACTTCTCAGGCATTGCTCTCAGCGGCCAGTTTCTTCTCTCTCTCTCTCACTCCGACTCTCTCTCTAGATCAGGATATGATCAGAAAATGCCAGCATGGTAAGGAAGAGTGAAAGTTCAATTATCATAGATCCTCTTGAGGTCAGAACATACACAAACCCCAGATGGTCATTTTATCCACACACAAGGACAAATTACGCTTGTACTATCACAAACGTACACCACATATTCCACTTAAGAGGCCCAGTTACTCACTGTAGACACCAGATCTGCTAATCAGTCAAGGTCCCATTGCACTGATGTGTGGTGGAAGTAAAAAGCAGGTCAGGTTTCTTTCATTAACATCACTTTGTCTTTATTTGTTCAGTTAGCCTGGTTTAAATGCAGACCACTCAGTGTTAATCATCTTGTCTGCTCAGAGCAAAGCAACCGCAAACCAAACAGGTTTTTCCACAAACACGGACTTTTGCCAAAACAAAACAAAAAAATCCAAATCTGAGCGCTCTTTTGTTTTGGGTCCTCTGTGAGTCAGGTATTTGGGTTGCTATGGCACAGCTCAGCTTACGCAGCATGTCGTTAGTCGGCATTATTGTTTTATTGCAAAAAGCTCAGCATGAAGTTTTCCACAGGAAAACTCAAGGATTTATTCTGAGGAATAAATTCTGGCCCCTTGGGTGTGGTCATCTATATTTGTCGGTGTTAATTGTTGAAATGCATCCCATATGCTCAACATATTTCCTATAATTCTCCATGAGCCTTACCACCAAGTCTTAATTATCCTTCCAGTGCACATCTAGCAACACAGTGCTCACAAAGCCAAACAAAGGTTCCTCTGGGCATCAGTTCCCCAACCTCTTTCAGCTTTGTTGTTCCTCTCTTTCTCTCTCTTCTCTGGTCTTTATGCCTCTTTCATTTACATTTTGAGCTTTTTAAGTCATTTTCCTGCGGTGATCCAGCCAGCCGTGCTACCATGTTGGAAACAAACTCTGGCCTCAGCTGAGTGGGGACTTCCCTTCTTCAGGCTCGAAACCACTTCCCATTTTGTAAAACTGAGAAACACTCGTTTTCATAGTCACGAGAACATACAGAGAACTGTACAATAAAATGCATGTGTATGTATGTATGTGTGTGTGTGTACTTGTAGTATTTAGTAGCCTCTTTTTCTACCTTTTCTGGCATACACACTGACCTTGTCAGGACTAATATTCCTCATGGAGACCAAAAGATGGTCCTGATAGGGCAGAACCTTAATTCTGAGGAACTGGTTAAGTTTAGGGCTAAGATCTGAATTGTGGTTAGGTTAAGCATTAACTAGTTATGGTTAAGGCTAGAGATAACGCTTTGTTTAGGCTGTCCAAACAAACACAGGCGCATACACACGTCAAGAGGCAAACTGTGGGCTAATTCAGTACTGTGCACTCATGTTACTGCCTGCTTTCTGTTCAAAGGAGAGAGGGGCTTAAGCTGTTGTGGGTGGAGGATGACTGGGAGAGGGAAGGCTGAGGCCCTGAGGTGGGGGCAGATAACACACAAGGAGCTCTAGTTTTGGTATGAGGACAGAGAGTTTATTTATGAGTGAGCACATGAAAGAAAGAGGGGGGGAAAAAGAAAAAAAAAAAAAGTGTACCCTGACACAGCATTTATATGTGCAGAACATACGAATCACCGCCATTTACGGACTGTAATGTCCAAATACATGAGCATGTTAATATTCCAACAAGAGCAAAAACCACACTGGTCAAGTGTACACAAACAGAACGCTTACAAAGCTGCTCACTGCCTGCACTTTGGACCATCATGGTGCATTCAATTTGAACTCAGAATTTCCCAGACTTTGGAGATACACTGAGCCAAAGAATTCAAAACCTCACCAACCCTAACATGGGCTTCCAAATGGCTGCCGCCATACCAACACTGCTTCTTCTTTACCATGAATAGCACTTTTGTTATATTAGTTTCACAGTAAATCAGGCATAAACATAGTACTGACAGAGAGGAGTATTACTTATGTGACAGACGACACCACTGCCTGCACTGAAACTGTGGTGCCAACGTTGTACAGATTGAAATACACAAAACCCTGAAGAAAATCAACAGATATGTTAAGGTTCTTCTGGGCATCAGCTCTGCAACCTCTTTCAGCTTTGCTGTCTCTCTCTGCCTTTGACTTTTTTCATATGCACCTTGAGATTTTTATGTAATTTTCCTTTGTTGAGCCAGCCAGTGTGACTGCCATGTTGGAAACACGCACTGATCTCAGCGGAGCGAGGACTTCCATTCCTCAACCATCAACCCAGCTCCCATTTTGTAAACTATGAAACACTCGCTTACATCGTCAGTGGAGATGACATAGATATAAAAGTTAATGGTAGAATAAAATGTGTATCTTTTTACTTTTCTGGCATAAACACTGACCTCGTGAGGACCAGTTGTTCTCATTGGGGAAAAAATACCTGGTCCCAATGAGACAGAACACATTTTCTGGGGAACTGATTATGTTCACAGCTGAGCTTTGAATTGTGGTCAGGTTAAAGTTAGGGTTATTCATAAGGTTATGGATAAGGCTTGGGATAATGCTTTGTTTAGGCAGTCCAAATAAATGGAACTCATTCTAGTATCCTAAGAAGAATAGCTGTGCAAACCTGTGTGTGTCCAGTTCTTATTAATAGTCACTCTCATTAGATGAGTAACAACTTTCCCTCGCTGGTTTTGAACATGTTTCTTGACTCACACACTAGTTAAGAGTCAAACTGTGGGCTAATTCAGTAGTGGGCACTCATGTTACTGCCCCCTGTGCAAAGGGGAGAGGGGCTTAAGGGCTTGTGGGTGGGAGGATGACTGGGGGAGGGAGGACTGAGGCTCTGAGGTGGGACGGATCACAGACCAGGAGCTGTGTGTGGAAAAAAAGATGGGGGGATAAGAAAAGAAAAATACGTACCCCAACACTTTTATAAGTCTGGCTGATTGCAATTTACAGACTGTAATGCCCACCCACATTACAGTCTGACCCTCCCACCCATGGTGTCATCAGTGGACGTTGGCAAACCCTGATGAAGATCAACTCCTTTAAGGCTACATGGTTGATAACATTCCTGGGCGGGCCCTCAGGGTGTGAGCTGCAGAACTCACTAATGTTTTAACCTCCACCTTAAACACAACCCTCACTCAAGCCACGCTTCAAATTTGTTTCAAAGCTATCTCCATCATTCTAGTACCCAAGAATATCATAGCATACTGCTTGAAAGACTGCAGACCAGTGACACTCACATCTGTCCATCTATGAAGTGCTTCAAGAGGATCATTCTGGGTCACATTAAAGCCACTTTACCTCCCACATTGGACCCCCTCCAGTTTGCATAACAGCCCAAACAGATCCACTGATGATGCGCTCCGTACTGCTCTACACACTGCACTTATCTGGAAAATAAGGACACATGCAGTACATCACGATGATGTTTACTGACTACAGCTCAACATAGTCATCCCCACCAACTTCACATACAAAGTACACAACCTTGGAAATTACCCCACACTCTGTGACTGGATCTACGATTTCCACACGTACCCAACCCACACCTACCCACAAGGATATCAGCATCCTTAAATCTGAGGCAACAATGAGACTATGTATCACGGGGGAGGTAGAAAATGCGGTGCTGTGGTCAACAGGAGGAGCCGACTCCTTCACCTGAGTCAGAGATGAAAAAAAGAGTTTCAAGTTCCTCAGTGTTCCCCTCAGTGAGGACTTCACCTGCACCTCTCACATAACCCAGCTGATCGGAAAGGCTCAGCAGAGGCTGTACTTCCTGAGGAGGCTGCGGTGATTCACACTGTCACCAACACGTCTCTGCCGTTTTTACCACTGCACCATTGAGTCCATCCTGACAAGCAGCTTCAGTCAGTGCATTCGCATGCATGTTAAAAGTCCAATTGTAGTCAGACTAAGACAATAATTTGGCTTTCTTAATGTCATGTGAACATGTTAGTCTGACTAAAATTGAACTAGTCTTAGTCGGACTAACGATTCATATTATCAACGATAATACGATTCATAGACTCCTGCATGTATAAGCTAATCGGACTGGAGTTGGACTTCTGTGCATACAGTACCTGTTTAATGGCACTTTTTCACTACACAGTTTCAGCACGCCCCGGCATGGCATGGCTTGACTCTACTCGCATTACTATAGTACCTCCTGGATGTGGTTGGAGTCTTCATAGCACGGCTGCACGAAACTACCGTGATTTAATACGTAACGCACACAAACTAGAGAAGAGGAAAACAGTTCTTTTTGGTGTAATGACTCATTAGAATTTCACTTGTCTTCTACCGCTTTATCGCATCGGTGCTGGTGCCTAAAATCATTAGAATCAGCTAATTAACAGAATAATCAGTACTTTGTGCATGACCCAGAGCACAGACACAGTCACTGAACTAAATATGGTGGAAGGGGTTGTGATAAGGCTCACAATTGCTGGGTCAAACCACTTTTTTGAAGCAGGCACCTTGATGTCTTGTGTGCATTATCCACAAACGAGGGCTGATGCACTTCACTGATCTTGCTCTAGTCAACAGCTGGCTGCTGGTACGCCATGAAAGGCTATCATGAAGTTTCTCGCAGTTTCACATGGTAGTAGCTCAGGTATTCCTCAACATGGGTGACATTCTTGATGAATGCACACCGTCCACAACCAGGCAAAAGATCTTCGTTCATTCCAGTCCCAAATGTCTCAGTCTACACCCTGTGTTTTGTAGAGGACAAGGCTGCTTTGGGAAACGCGTGTGGTGTGTGCAACTTGCTTTGCAGCATTTCATAGAGGCCAGTAGGGCTGTTCTGTACCCAGCTTTCTGGGGAGGATCTCATCTCATCAAGACAAAAAGCTGCTCAAGGAAAGTAAGGGACATTTGTTTACTTACTTTATTTATTTTGTTTCTATAGAGATGTGTTCATTCATTGAAATGGCGAATAAGTGAATCTGTAACTGTTTTGCAGCATTTTACATGGGCAAACTGGTGTTGCATATTATTTTTTAACAAAAAGTTTTAAACTATTTTTTAACTAATAGTGTAATACAGTAAGACAAACCCATTCTGCTCATATGCAGACAATGACTTTTGAGAGAACTACTTATTGCAGTTAGCCTATTCAGTACAAACCCATTTTTTGAGGCCCCTGCTTGAAAATATAGTATATCTCTGCAATGACAAGCTCTATATGGGCTTAGGGTTAGGGTTACAAGAAATTAAAAAAATGCACAACAAAGCTCGGATCTCAGGAGGGAAGTGGCAGAGAGAGAGAGAGAGAGAGAGAGAGAGAGAGAGAGAGAGAGAGAGAGAGAGAGAGAGAGGAGAGTTTAATGAGGGGGGAGGCGTGTTCTCCCTCAGTGAGGGAGACAGGGAGGGACAGAACGCGGAGTCAAACCAGACAGACAGGAAGAGGGTGGAGAGAGAGGGTTAAAAGAAAACATAAGAGAGCCGAGAGGCGAAAAGATTAACACTCCCGTGATTAGAGTGCGGTGCCCGCCGACGGAGCAAGCCGAGGAGGAGACGGAGGGAATGTGAGGACGGACGGAGACGGACAAAGAGAAGACGGCACTTAGTTTGGACCCAGTTGAAGTGGAGCACAGAGGGGAGAGAGGGAGAGGGGAGAGGGGCTCGTGGAGGACGCTAGCAGGAGGGGAGAGGTATGTGGGGACACCTCCTGAAGTCACTCCTCTCTTTGATGATCACGCTCCTCTTTTTGGGGATCCTGCCCTCTGTCATTTGGTACGTGTTGAACGGCAAGTAAGTGTGTGACTGCCTTTTCCCCACGTACTTTTACACGCACACACGCATAGGTTTGCACGGCTCTTCTGCTTAGGACACTGCATTGGCTTCCATTCATTTGGACCTAAATGAATCCAAACGAAACTGTAGCCATAACCAGTTAGCTGCTGTTCACACGTGAGCTCTAAACTTAACCCGTTCCTTAAAAATTCCTGCCTCATTAAGACCATGTTTTGGTCTCCGTGAAGAAGTACTTGTCCTAACAAGGTCAGTGTTAGGTTCTTATAGGTTCTAATGAGGTAACCCACACACACACATAGGTTACCATGACTTGAGAGGACATTGCATTGACTTACATTCATTTCCTGGAGACTCTAACCTTAACCACAATTACTAGAAACTCTAACCTTAACCTAACTCTAATCTCAGCCCAACTTTAAAACATGTCTTCATGTACCAATTTACATTATGAGGACTTGATTTTGTCCCCATAAGGAAGACAAGTTCCCATAATATGTCCGTGTGAACAGATTTAGGTCCCCACAACACCAGGAATACCAGGCATACACACACACACACACACACACACACACACACACACATAGGTCACTATTTATACTCTTGTGGTGGTTATGAAGGCAGGCTTAAAGCCACATGCTGTCACAGGAGAGGACGAAGATGCTGACTTGACAGATGATGATGATAAAGAGGCATTGTGAGTTTTTTTTTTTCCTCCCCTGCACATCTTTGCCAAAATACTCATAGGTACTGTAGTAACTGTGGAAAGTGTGGGTGTGAAGTGACGGTTCTAGTCACTTTTCTTTAATCGTGCAGGAAACGAAAGGATCTTTCATTGATACAGCCGAAATTGCACAACAAAATTACAAGGTCAGACGGGTGGGGGGGTTGATCAGAGCCGCTGTGACTTAGTGCGCCGCCACAATGGACCAACCTGGCCGGATGTGTCTAACATTCATGCTTTTTGACATACAGTACATGTGAATGCATCTCATATGGAGCCATGTGCTTGACTGCTGTGATCTGTTTTGCAACACTATTGAGATGCCAGCAGATTAATGATTAAGCCAACCTACTGCTGTAGCAGAAATATCTCTCACTGAATCATTAAAGGTGAAATATGAGATGCTCTTTAAGGTTAATATGAGCCATCACAGTGATAACCGGATGGAATTACAGGGTGTTTATTTGTTAATTACAGGATACACGCTGACATTTAAGTGTTTCATACAGTGTTGGTTTGTTGTCACACTTCATGTGATTGTGTATGAACCCTGGGAAACAGACAGGGTTTTAATTCACAGTTCTCCCATTGGTAACTGACAAAGGCTTTTTTTAAATTATACTATTCTCCTTTGAAAACTTGAAAACAGGAAGTAGGCACAATACATGAGTGTGTGAGGAACACAAATCACAGACATCACTGCACGCAGTCAAGAAGGGGCACAAGTGTCCTCCTGAAATGTTGCAAAGTAGCAAAGGTCTCTGCTTGTGAGTTTGTACACTGGTTGTTCATTTATGGCAGATTAAGATCAAACACTGAACACTACTCTAACTCTGACAGATGTCTGAATGCAACATTTTCATTATTTCATTTAGTGTTTACTGGGGGCAAAATTCATTGCAGGTGATGCCCGTCAATGCATTGTCTAAGCAAGAGCAAAGTACAGTATATATCTAAGGAAGAAGAATTCAAAGGAAGCATTAGTATATTAAACCTCAGCCTCTGTCCTTGTACCATGTGAGGCGTGTGTTACTTACTTGAAATGTGAAGATGGGGACTCACCTGACTAATGCTGAACGCTATTTTGGTTAAAAAAAAAATCTGCATTTATCAGGGCAGCAACAGCACATACACACGTTTTAAAGATTCCTAGTGTCATAAGCCTCAAAATGTAAGGGCAATATCTGCACTTTAATACAGATTTGTGAATGGTACTTTTTTTGATACCGATTTTGTTGAATACTAATGACAATTAGTTTTGTTAAGTTTTGTCGAGTCATTTTTCCATTTTCAATATCAAACCAGTTTTCAGTTTTAGGTAAAGTAGAGAAATGGTGAACAGCACAATAGAACTGAAGTTTTATACCCAGCCATAGTTGGGGCTGATTTGGTCACCTGTTCATTCTTATGGCTTTTGTATTTATTGTATGTGTTTTCACAGCAATGTGGATCCTCACAGACCAACTCCTCAAAAGAAAAGTGTCCCTCAGCCAGCTGACCTTTGCAAAGGCTGCAGGTGAGAGTGAACGCTGCCGCTGCTCCTCAAAAGTCTTTGTTTCAAGTCATGTTTGAGGTTCAAGCATCTAACGCCATATTTGAATTTGTACACGTGTCGTAGGGAAACCATCAACAAAGCAGTTGAACGTTACTCTCACACCTGGAAGAGGCAAGAGGACAACTACCAAAAATTCAGGTAAAACAAAAGGACACCCAGAAAAAATACTTGGTTTTATACTTTTCTGCAAACACAGGAAACATTGTATTTTACATTATATTGGCCCACTTATCAGTGTTTCTAAAGTGAAGTGAAATATCAGTGGAATCTTCTGCATTACCACAAACTAAAACCCATTTGATGACTGAATCTGCTTGATTTCACCTCAGCTGTGTCATTTGCTCCAGCTGCATGTGATGGCAGGTGTTGTGCGCTGCAAAGTAGTAAAGTGTGTGTGGTTATACGTGTCGCCACATATTGCACAATAAAAATTAGCATTCTTACACTCGTAGGCGCAGTGATACCACTGCAACATGGAGACAGTCTCTCTTCTTGACAAACAAAACAGAAATTAAGCAAATTTCAGGTGCATTTATACGAATCAGGAATAATTAGTAAGAAAAATAAAAAGCAAAAGATTACATGTTTGAAATAGTAACTAAATAATTAAGTTGTAAAGTCCAAATAACACACTATCACAAGTGTTGGAGGCCAATTCGAGGGGTTTGCCATGGCGTGAAATAGCAGACCGCAGTTTGAGACCAAATGTAGGAAGATTTGCTGCAGTTGTGAGGACATTTCCTGCGTGTTATTTAAGAGAGGATGTTGTGATGCTATGAGGAAAAACCATAATCTATTTTCAAACATAGGCAGTTGCTTTTCGTGCCTAAACCTAACCACATGTTACTCACGGCACTGTCACACCACAAAAGTGAAATATATAACATGAAAAGAAATCTAAATATTAAACATATTTGCAAAATATTGATGGTTTGTATGTTGATAGCATTGAAATGTGTGTTACGTAATAACATGCACATTTAATGTTGATTTATCGTCTTCATTTCCTCAAAACTGCAAAAGCGGAATGATATCAAAATTATATAAAAATCTGTAAGTGATTTTGTCTCGGAAGCATGAGGTCACACTTATCTGTGGTTTCAAGAAATGTTCAGTGGCATCGTATGATTCTGTTTCATCTCCTCTCATGTCCATACACAGGGTGAAACTGTCATATCGCTGTCAAATTGCACTGATGATCAACATACAGTATTAGCTGAGTTAATTTGTTTTCTGGCAGAAACCATAATCACAACATTACAATACTTTTTAAAATAACTCTGAGAAGTTTATTTACAGTATTTTAAAACCACCCTTTTGTTTAAGGCATGTGAAACATCAAGGCCTGTAAGTTTTTCTTCCAGATCTTCCAGAACAACCACTGACATCTTGTACCCAGCTTGTTGTTCTAAACTAAACAAACATCAGTAAATATATCCTCCACAATGTTTGAACTCATGCAAAGCAAATTAGTGAGGCTCCTCTCACCTGGTTTACATTTGTCACATACAGCTGAAGCTGATGCATGATCTGGAAATGTTTTATTCAGAGGTGAAAAGAAACATGTGGACAAGAACAACAGCAAAAGACTGAACTCTGAATTGAATGTATCTGTTTGAGAAGTCAAATGACTTACTGCAAAACAGCAATAAGGCGGCTTTCATTCCCATCGAACCCTTACATTTGACTATAAGCGTCAGTAAGTGTGAACATTGCTGACTACCTTGGGTCCGCAGATCTCAGCTGAGCAACAAGTGCCATGGTTTCGACAAGGCTGTTATCACCCAGGCCAACACCCCAGTGGGGTCAAAGCTTGTGTATGACGGGGAGAAGAAGAGGACTCTGCAGGTGACGCCGGAGATTTTCAGCACCTTTACTAAGGTTAGTTGTTTGCATCGTCTCACAGAAAACAAGTAGAAGGGGTCACACAGACTCTACCTGTCCCCTCCTTAAGTTATGTGAGATAAATTTTTCTTTTTTTTATACTAGTTGCATTAAAAACGCGATTCCATTTGCAAAAATTGAATTTTTTGTTATTTTTTTTGTTTTTTGACATTTAACTCATCTCTGCAAATTCTAAAGTACAAAAAAAAGACTGAGAAACAGATAAAACAAGGTGTCACATTGTTTTAGTTGAATTTAATGTTTTATTTATATTGTATGAAATTGCTAGATGAAATCATGTGGAACTGTAATATTGCTTGACAAGATATACTAAGTTTAAAATAACTAATTATCGTACATTAAAAAACGTATCCCTCTGTGTTGAAACTATGTAATTTCATTTGAGTTTACTCGTGTTTTTAAGGCAACGTGTGAACTTTCATTTTTTTAGTTCAGCCACCTTAAAAAAATATTATCGTGTAATGTTACTGTATAATCTACTAGACTTGAAGACATACATTTTCAAAGGTTCAGCTGCACAATATTTTTCATTAATAACCCAAAGAACAGTTCATTTTCTCTGTTTTTCAACTGCGACGAAATGCAATATCGTGACCATAGTATTAGACTATGTATTTATTGTATGTATTAGACTTTCCACTCATTTAATTTATTAAACATTTGAGGGTGAAATCCATGGAGAAAAGTAAGCAGGACACCTGCAGAGAACAAAAAGGCTATGATATGTTATGATATGTTTAAATGCATTAAGGTTAAGGTTCTGTAGAGAAAGACATTTCTGTATTTGCAGACCAGTCATTTGTTTATTTCTTTATTATTTCTTTTTAGTTCTTTTTGTTTTCCAAATCTGACTTTTGCATAGTAAGGGAAGTGGTTTTTCCTAATTTATTCAGTCTAAGGAAGTGACCATTAGAGCTGTACAGATCAAAGTTTAATCTTGTGTCTCTCTTGCATTGTCATAAGATTTGTTGCTTTCAATTTTTTGGTGGAACTGCAGCCAGATGCTCTTGTTCTTGGCTGTACCTCCTTGTCTTGTCAGCCACATAGATGTTAAACAAACTAAGTCTGACCTCCTGTTGCGGAAGGAATTTTATGTTATGTGACTTTTTGTTTTGGTCTTTAAGTCGTGATGTAGCTGCAGTAAAATGGTCTAATGTGTGGGGAAAATAAAGTGAAGTGATGCATTTCTAGACCACAGGCCCAACACTGTAACTTTTGCCGGATGTGCTGTCACTGTAGCAAACTGGCCACAGTGAAAGACGTTTCATTTTTAACTAACAGTTCAGCATTGTTCTTGAAATTGGTGGGCCTGATTCTGGCTGTTTCTGATTAAATATCACACTTCTCACACTGTTCCTACCAAGGAAGAGTGGGAATGAAAATGATTTTCACTCTGTTATTTTAAGAAAAACAGTTGAAAATGGACAGCAGTATTATGTAATACCTGGCTGACAAGGCTCATCATTTCTCAAATTCTTTTTCAGAAATGCCTGAGAAATTATTCTTTGATAACCAAGTCAACAAAACACAACTTAACTGTCCTACATGGAAGAAGGTTAAAATTGATCCTGACCTGTAAAAATGCAAAAATATGAAACACAAACCTCACAAGATATGAATGTTTGTACCACTAACAGTGATATGCAAAGCACATAGTGCCTCAAAGATAACATTGAATATTTTGTATTTGTCAGCAGTGATTCTGTCTTTTTTGAATTTTGAAAGACTAAAAAAAATAATTTAAGAATCTAAACTACTTGACCAAAAACAGAAGAAAACAATCTTATACAGAAGCTGAAGAAGGTAGAGTAATAAACACTTGCTTTGTTGCACACATACTGTACGTATGATGTGGGAGGGGATTTCCGCTTGTGTGGATTGAAGAGGAAGCTGATCTGGTCATAAACTTCCCTTCATTAAGTGCTTTGTTTGTGACACACTTGCAGGAGCATCCTTTTTCAAATAAAACATGGGACACGTGTGCCGTTGTTGGGAATGGAGGGATCCTGTCCAACAGCAGCTGTGGGCAGATGATCGATTCTGCCCAGTTTGTTATGAGGTGAGAAAGTAAGACTGAAATTTTAGGTTAATAACGTCCTTATTTAGCATCCTACACTATTCTTAAAAGTGATGGAAACTTTGGTTTCACATCCAAGATTTGTTTTTATTAAATTCCTTGAAAAATTTTCTATTTTGCTGCTAATGCATTAGTTTGGATCATTTGCAAAAAGCAAATACATTTAAGAGAGCTAGTGTGACAAGATATTTTTAAATGAACTATTGCAAATCTGGTTGTAGATGTTTTATTGATTTAATTCAGAATGTAATGATTCAGTATTTGTCTTATGTTAATGTAATCGGTATTTTGTCTGTTTGTATCCCCTGTTAATTGTGCTGCTTCCTGTCTTCTAATCTCCATAAGGCTTTCCTGGTGAAATGAAAGTTATAATATTCTGCATTACAGTCTCTTTATCATCTTTGTTCCTTGTTCAGATGCAACCTACCTCCTTTAGAGAATGGCTATGAGAAACATGTAGGCATCAAGACTGACCTTGTGACAGCAAACCCCAGCATACTCATAGAGAAGTGAGTGAGAGAATGTTCCAACCTCACCTGATAATGTTTCCCTTGTTTGCTCGCTTTTGTTGCTTCACAAATATACTGCTGTACATTTCAGGTACGGGTCTCTCATGGGGCGTCGGCGTCCATTTGTGGAGAGCCTGCATAGCTACGGCAACTCCCTGCTGCTCCTTCCTGCCTTCTCCTATGGCCACAACACCCCGGTTTCCATGCGTGCCGTCTACACCATTGAGGACTTTGAAAGCCCTACTCGGCCCATCTTCTTCAATCCTGAGTACCTCCAGAGTCTGGCAGCCTTCTGGCGCTCCCAGGGCCTGAGAGCGGTGCGGCTCAGCACCGGCATAATTATGGCAAGCATGGCGCTGGAAGTCTGCACAAATGTGCACCTGTATGGGTTCTGGCCCTTCACTAATCACCCACATGGCCTCCATGCCCTGACTAACCACTACTATGATGACAGACAAACTAAAAAGAAATTCCATGCCATGCCGGCTGAGTTTGACCTCCTGTTGCGTCTGCACAGTCAGGGTGTGCTCAGGCTTCACCTGGGGGATTGTCGACCAGGTGAAAACTAGTTTGCTGGGTCTGGGTGAGAATGACAGAAAAGGACGAAAGTGCCTTTTCGTGACGAAGCCAATCTCTCTTATTTTATTGCACTTTTAGTTGAACGAAATGATCTTTTTTGGCTGATGACACTGATGAATTAAGAGTATGCAAGCAAAGAGCATGCATGGATAACCAGCAGCCAAGACATATGCACTGAAATTAGAATGCAAAAATGACTGTTAATACTTTTATAGTGTACGTACAACTCTGTTCATTAACACAAATGTACCAGCTGGAGTCTGGAGGATAATTTTTCAACTTGGAATCCTTCGGAAGGTGCTTGTAATGGGCTACGTGAAAGTGCCTTATGCTAAACACTTATTAGTAAAGACTGTTTTGTAACTGACCATGTGGGCTTTTAGATGAAACTGAATGTATTTTGAAGAAAATCAAATACCTACTCAAAATGAAGACCGTTAGGCTGAAAAAACATTAGCACACAGAACGTAAAGAATGTTAGAAGGACATTTCACTTGTAACCGCTTTGAATAATATTCTGGTAACCATAGCAAGCTAAGGGATAATGTGTGTTACTCACGCACTTTATTCACACAAACCGTTAAAAATGGCTGTTGTTTGTGGAAAGTTAAGTCCACTCCATGACTGACACTCCTGGATGTGATGTGCACATTAAGTACGGGGTCATGTCCCACTAGCCTTAACTACAAAACCAGCCAAGGACTGAGCTGGGGCACAGTTATAACACAACATTGATCTGGTGAGCTTGTTTCAAATTGTGTTGCCCCTTGTCACAGAGACAGGTACGGATAACCAGTGGCAACATGATGGTACAATGTTAGTACAGACTTGTAAATGCAAAATCAGGTTCAGATTTGACTCCGTTAAGATTGTGAACTCTGCGTGAGAACCTAGAGCTGATAAGTGTTGGGTAAGCTCACTTCAGAAATGTTTGCAAAAAGTCTTATACCAGCTGTACAATATAAACTTGAGAACTTTCACTTTTGCAGGATCATGTGAATCATTGTGATTTTTTTTTTTTTTGTATTTGCCACTTGACCAGCATGGGTTGAGAGGGAAAATTAAATTAAAGGGAAACAATACATTTAAAAGAGAGAGCGAGAGAGAGAGATAAAAAGTTATTTGTATGTATTGAATGGCTGAGGGAAATTGCCCAACAGTAAATGGTTTTTCCCTAAAGTTATTAGAAGGATCATCTTGTGCCTCAGTGTTCATTTCATAACTGGAACCACATGTGATCCACTTATTCATTATCATATTTTATTGTCATACATTTATAGACATTCTTATATTATTTCTCTTAATGTAATTCTGCTTTATATATCAGTGTTCCATAATCTGTTACTAAACCCTGTATGTCCTTCACAGTCACCATAAGGAATAGACATGCAACGATCTGGACAATACTGTGACTGACTAAGGAAGTGAACGTGTTTCTACTTTTGTCCGTGTTCAGAGCTGCTTGACGCAAACTTCCGCCAAGCAGCTCATTTCTCCCTATATTGTGATTTGCACCCAAAATTATTAGTCCTAGAATCATTTCATCTACATTATTGGATTCTTTGACCATGAAAACATACCCTTAGCATTTGGAATCACCTTAATATCATTAGTAGTTTGATGGTTATTCACAAAAATCTAGATTTCTGTAAGGGCAGTTTTCTTCTGGATCTAGCTTTATAGCTATTAAAGATGCCACAAATCTGTTGACACTCTTCCGATTGAGCAGAGTCTCAGCTACAATTTGGTGTTAGTTGCGTGTCTGTACCTTTATTTGTTACTATACAGTGCCCAAAATCCCACAAGCCCCCAATTTTTTTCTGTTCTGGATTGTAATATCCGTAATGTTTACAGGATCCGGATCTTCTCTTTTTTTTCTGCCAAGTGCCTTAGTCATTTATTGTGGAGTTACATACACAGATGCTTTTTGAGTTATTTTGCTAACAGACAAGCAAGCCAACACTGGCAAAACATAACCTAATAGACTGTGAGCACCAGCTCTAAATGACATACATCTCTGAGGGGTTTATTTGTTTATCAGAGGAAATAGCCTGCTGCCACAGTAGCCCTTTAAGACTTTGGTCATGGGATTCCACTTATGTTCACAGTGACCTTGTTGTGCTTCCAGCTGCAGCACTCACTCTTTCCCACTGCTTAGTCTCTCTGTGGATTTTATTTACGTCACAGTAAAGTAACAATATGGCACGAGAATAGTAATAACTTTGTAATAGGCAAGTAATTATTGTATTATGGCTATTGCATGTGATTTCTAATGGAATTTCGATCTTGATCTAAAAGAGATAATATCATGTAATAATACCCAGGTAATAGCCTGGTAAATAGACTTCCTATATGCTACAATCAGTGTAACACATAAAAATGATTTTGAATCGAAGCTGAAATTCATCCCCACCTCTTCCACTTCATGCATTTTTCCATTGTTATTACCACGTTATTACTTGGTGATTATCTTGAAATAGGATTTTACTTATATAATATTCCTTCTCAGTTCCAAAGTTATGATCATATTGTTACATATTGTAACTGTCAAATAGTAATCCCCCCCTCCATTGTTTCTCCAGACAGAGTGGCTGTGAACTCCCACAGTGACAACATCATCATTATTTTATTTTATTTTTTTATGTCCAGGAAGCATTGAATAATTACAGTGCATTTGATAACTCAGAAATCTAGTGATTGTATTGTGAAGGTGAATTCTGTTGTGGCTAATTGTAACAAACACTACAGCTGCTCCGAAGCTGGACTTGAGCTGACACTGACTGAACTGGCAGCCGACATGAGCTGAAGTGACGTTACTTACTTTTCCTGTGTTTTTCCTGCCAGTGACGCTGTAGATTTCCTGTAAATTTCC
This sequence comes from Brachirus orientalis, assembly GCA_016785285.1. Taxonomy (NCBI): domain Eukaryota; kingdom Metazoa; phylum Chordata; class Actinopteri; order Pleuronectiformes; family Soleidae; genus Brachirus; species Brachirus orientalis. The sequence continues at coordinate 5,953,096 of JAFBJR010018220.1, read as the reverse complement.
TGAACGGACTGCCGAGACTCTCCACCCAATAAAATCCAACTCACTTTTCATACTGACAACAGATATGGGACAGCAATCAATTTGTCAAAAGTAGGGAAGTCTTAATTCAATATGTATTTCTTATTTATTTTTGTAAGAAAATAGCTCTTTACACATGCAAATCAAATGTATTCGTCAAAAATTGCCGGAGGAGATCAGAATGGCACTCAAAGAAATGTACATTTTACAAAAGGAATACAAAAACACGCACACACAAAAAAGAACACAAATGCATGTTTTAGTCCATTTGTACTGGTAACACCACCGGTTTTAAAGTCACAACCCACAGCGTACCTGTACAGGAAATATGTAGGGAAACAACAATAATCTTTTTTTCTGAACACAGACATTGTTTATGCAGACAGGCAGATGCTGAGGGTGAACACATGACATATCCCTGGTAAAGAGTTCATCTAATCAAACCAGTTTTAATCCATCCAGCTGTATACAGTAAACTGAATCACAGGGGAACAGTCATCTTTGTTCCGACGCTGTCCTGTTGTGTCTGCGAACAACAGCATCACACTTGCACTTAAGAAGAATAAACGTCTCCAGCTAAGCTGTGCCTCTGATGCGTTCAAGTGCATATTGTCTCTGTTGAGTCACATCTCAGAGGTCATTTTTGTCTCCTGTGTTTCTATATGTATTTCTAAAGGATGAATTCCTGCACTCTGTTAACACTGTTTGATTCATGACGCAGTGTTTTTGTTCACTGAAAATCTGTAAAGAATTAAATGTATTAGTAAAGTATTCTTACAAATAAAATGCATCGTGGGGTAAACCTGAATAATTGAATTGAATATATCTATTATGTTTTCAGACCTTTATCAAAGGCTAATCATTTGTTTTGTTTGTCCCTTTTCATTTAAATCATTAATGACATTTGATAACATGTTGACTAAGTACTGCAAATATAAATAATTTATTATTATCTCATACAGTATTGCACAAAGTTCAAACCTCATGCCTAATGTAAGAATATCAGATGACCGTTATCAAAGGCAATGTTTCAGTTTCTTTTAAAAGCTCAAATGACATTTGGCATCACACCGAATAAATATGAATAAATTAATCCTTATTCATTCTTATCTAAAGAAGCATTGTCACAAAGGTCAGACCTCGCACCTCATCAAAAAAAGGCATTTTTGACCTGTACCTTTTAACATTTGCTGGCAAAAAGTAGCAACAAAAAGCCATTTCTGTTTCATGGGTAGACACTAAGTAGAGACCAGGGTGAGACAAACACATACTAGTGACACTGGGTAAATATTTAAACCTGAATAGCTGACAGGGGGACTTAATTTCTCCTTTTAAAAACTGTTTCAGCCACATAAAATAGATTTGGAGAGCTTATGCCATGCAGACTCCAAACTCTCCTGTCGCCCTCTAGTGGCTTCACCTGCACAATAACGCCATTATATTTGTTGGACCCATTCATTCTCCATTCTTTTGTCCTTCTCTTTGATTAGTTTGGAAAATAGTTTATTTGAGAAACTTTGTTTACTGTGGGAGAAATTAATTACTTCTCGGCCTTCTATGGATGAGATCGACTCTGACTGGTGACATTTTTAATAAACCACCACTGACTTATTGGGTTTCAAGTAGCTTCAGAGGATCCAGTGTGGATCGCTGCTGTGGGAAGTGATCCACACTATATACATAAGATTCTGACTAGTGTGTTCACCATCAGGCTCCACATGTCTGCTCAACAAGCCCAGCCATGTGGAGCCTGATGGTGAACACACTAGTCAGAATCTTATGTATATAGACATAATTGATTGTGGTATGTAATCAGAGATTTGGGAAACATGATAAAATTAAATACTGGCTCTACTGAAAACAATGGTGCAAGCCTAAAAAGCGTCACTACCCTTCCTAAAAATGTCTCAACCAGAGGAGAAGATAAAAAATATAAAATAAATTAAAATATAAACAGCATTACAATAGTGGTGCTTTGCTTTAAATCTGGGTAAAGATGTTGCTCTGTCAGGTCCCCCGGCAGATTCCTTCAGCCACTTTGTCTCCCCACACAATACAGACCAGAGGGGTACAACGTACAATTATTAAATACTGATATTTAAGAAGACAGGCTTTTTTTTTTTCTAAACTTTGTCACATTAGCCAATACATTATAAAAATATACTATGTCATATTTCACATTTTTTACAATTGGAAGGCAACATAAAACACAGTTACATATTCAGTATATTCTCACAACTAATTCATTTTTTGAAACATATCGTCTTTGCCTTTATTTTACAAAAAACTTAAAAAAAAAACAAACAAAAAAAAACCTTCCTTTAAAAAAAAAAAAACGCAACCTTAAACATTAAAAAAAATTTACTCCATTCTGGAGTTTGCTATTTTGAATCCCTTAGTAAAAAGCAACAGACATGAAAAGAAAAAGTGGCTTTTACAAAAGGGTTGGTCTAACATAGGCATACATTTCCACAATTGGAGTAGCATGGCCACAGTATTCCAAAGCTACAAACAACTGGGCTTAATAGCAGCCCAGCATTAAAATCTTGGCACTGACACTTGCATTACACAAACAGTGTTTGGTCTCGTTACACTATAGAAATGGCTTTTTACCTTTTCCATTACAAAGCGGTGATATGTCAGCCTCGTGGATCCAACTTGTAGCACTGGGAAGACTTAACACAAGGCTACTCACCAAAAAAAGAACTCTGCAGCTGGTTTAACCACTGTTGGATGATTAGCATTGGCAACCATCTACTCCTCAGTATAAGAAACCCTGTTAAAAAGCCACAAGGGGGCAGTCAAGTACAAGGCAAACAGAGCAACAGTGACAAAGTGAGCTGCCTTGTTTAAAAGCCATGAGTACTGTAGCCAGAGAGGGAAACAGAAAAGTCGAAGACTGAGATTATAAAAACTGCATGGGCCTTTTTTTTCTAAAAAAAAAAAAGAATTATTACTTTAAGAAAATTTGTAATGTTGACAAGTAAAAAAATCCAGCTGCTGTTCCCAGAGGTTCCTGAGCAGCAGCTGGTGTTGCACAGTTTTCAAGGAAAAAAAAACACTCAGGAAACATAAAGAAACACTTTCAAATGCAAAGTCCCCGTAATACGACACTGTGATCGACACTAGAGGGAAATTCTGACACAGAACATGACTGACAGGACATAGCCCTCAGCAAGGTGATGGTCTTGCTGCATTTAAAGTCCTTGCTTTAGATGCTGCCACTGAATGATGCTTCAAGCATTGCATTTATGTTGCAATGATGTTCTTTTTATGTCATAAGAAGTCCTTTCTTTTTTTTGCTTGCCAGGCCACAGTACTGCCTTTATTTTGATGTCATTGTGTTTTCATGTCCTGAAACTTAGGAACGCCGTTGAATTCGTGAATTCAGTTTCTTTGCAGAGGAGTGGAAATAAAAGTAGCTAAGCCAATTCTAGGATGAATCTGATTTGCAAGAGAGGTCAGTTTTTTTGACAGGAATTTTTCAGAGCTCAAATCACAATAACAAAAAAAAAAAAGATGAACGAGGAGACAACAGGGGTCAATAATCTGCTCGAGGACTTCAGGGGACATGTAAACGACAGACTCTAGCCTAATACAGTACGTGTTGGTATGATGTTTCAAGTTAAAAAGTGACAGCCTAGACAAAACAAATTGTCAGCTGCAACATCACATTTTTTTACACACCTTTGTACCTAAACACATCTTCTCCAGCTTGCAGGATTGTTTAAGGCATAGTGGTGTTTAAATATCCAACCTAGATTGCAACAGCTCATCATCCAATTTTAAAGATATATATATATATACATAGTTTCAACACATGTTTCTGGGGTTAAATCCACACAGAGGGCTTTCCCTCTCCTGATTTGCTGCTGCTGCTGTTGCTGCTGCTGCCGCCTCCACTGCTGCCTCCTTTCCCGTGCTTGACTTTATGCTTGCGCTCTTTCTGAGGCTGCGACTGAGGCTGAGGTTGAGCCTGGATTATGTTACTTTGGGGCTTGTCGTCCTGGTTGTCCCCGAGCTGTTCCTCTGTTTGATGCTGCTGACTGTAGGCCTGGATGGCTGCCTCCAGTTGTTCATGAGCTTGCTGGATCATGTCTTTGTTCAGAGCCACACGGGCCTCCCCTCCAGTGGGAAAGTTATCCTCATTGCTACCAAACTGCTGCTGCTCTTCTTGGGCAATGTTTGCCCTGTTTTGCTTGCACGCCATTTTAGCGTTGCTGAGGTCCGTGTAGGGAATCTGCTCAGGTTTGACGACAATGTTATAGCCAGGTGGAGCTGATGGAGTGTTCCATGAGAAGGGGTAACCCACGTAATCAGCAGCACCATCTCTACCCACCCCTCCCTCAGAACCAGCCTCGGGCCCTGTTCCCCCTACGGAGCCATCCACGCCGCTGTTGGTGCTCAGCAGACCCAGTTGGTACTCGTCCTCCTGAGGTGGGCTGCGCCGCCGGTGAAGAATGTCACAGATGGAACCAATCCCCAGATGTATCATCTCCCAAACATTGAGTGTGAGACAGAGGACAGTGACCCCATACATGATGCGCAGGAAGATGGTCTTCTCTGTAGGCCGCGACACAAAGCAGTCAACACTGTGAGGACAAGGCTCCCCCGAGCACACAAACACTGGCCTCACACGAAATCCATACAGCAAATACTGTCCTGCAAGGAAGCTCGCTTCTAGCACTGTACGGGTCACTAGCTGCAAAACATAAACCCGCATCAACCCCTCATCTCGAATGCGCTTGCGGCCGTCATGGCGAATTTTGGGTCTTGGAGTGGGTTGCAGTGGATCCCGAGGCCTTTTAGGGGGCTCAATCTCTGGTACCTCATAGATCATGGGATCATCCTCCTGGTCCTCCTCGGTCTCCTCAATGCCTCGGTGCTGCCGTGCTCCAAAGCAGATTTTCCTGGGCTTCCTGTGTGTGTAACCCCCTCCTCGTGTTCTGACTGCAACGGATCCACCACCGCCTTTAGATTCATCTACTCGCGCAATCTTGTTGACAGCGTAGCCCATGTACATGAGCGAGGGCATCGCCACCAAGATGATCTGGAAGACCCAGAACCGTACATGAGATAGAGGGGCGAAGGCATCGTAACAAACATTCTCGCAGCCAGGTTGGCCTGAGTTGCAGACAAACTTGCTCTGTTCGTCATAGTAGATGGATTCTCCCCCGACTGCAGTGAGAACAATGCGGAAGACGATGAGCACGGTGAGCCACAGCTTCCCCACGAAGGTGGAGTGGTTGTGGATCTCCTCCAGCAGCCGCGTGAGGAAGCTCCAGCTCATGGTGTTGCTGGACAGTGGGGCAGACAGTGTCCCTCTCTCACCTGCTCACAGACTCTGGAGACAGAAGAGAGACAGAAGAGTGAGGATAAGGGAGAGTGAAAAGGTGGAAACTACAGTGTCAAAATAAATTAACTGTGATCAAAGCAACTTGTAAGATTAGTCCGAATGTTTCCCGTCAGACTTTTATCCCTATCCAAGTTCAGTGGCAAAATGTAAATGTGAGGCACTGACATAATAGTTGCCTTAATTAAAATGGGAGTCGTCTCTGAGTTCAGGCATCAGTATATCCTTAAACTGATCTGGTGCAATGTAGGGGACTAATACACACAGAGCGAGCTCAGTGCCACAGAGAGGTTACTGTCAAGTTCAAGCTTTTTAGAGATTTAGAGAACCAAACGGAGTGGAAAGAGGATATTGGTATAGAAAAATACCATCAAACAGCACTGAGAAGAGGGAAAATAATCCAAACAGCGAATTTGCTATCGCCACATGCACACTTTATTTCACAGCCTATTTCTTTTTGAAGAAATAAATCCTCTTAGTGAGGCGTCTTATGTGTGAGGTGCAGTTTTGAGGATTGTATTAACTTGTCTGGTTTGGAGGTAAATGGCACTATGCATGCGCGTGTGTGTGTGAGCACAGAATTTAGTTACATCTACCATACTAACAACAGAAAAAGACTGAAAAAGACTGAAATAAATCAAAAGTTAAAATAAAAAATATTAGCTAAAATAATCATTTTTGCCAAATAAAATATATATATATAATATCAAATATAAAAAATATACTTTAAATATATTCTAAATTAATACATATTTCAGGTTGCAGACACAATGTACCCCAAAAAATTACAATAGATTTTGATTCACTACAACAAAAATGGCATTTATCAGATTTAAAAATGCTTCAACATTTTTGGTCAACAAAAATTATGAATAGTCTTTAACTGAAAAATGTATAAATCTATCTAGTGTTATTTAATAAATTAACTTAAAGCTCAGTGCTGAACTTCTGTCACACCCTGTGGATAACTGAGTAATTATTAAAACACTGCCAGTCTCTACATGACCCACATTTCTCTCTCTGTCTCACACACACTCATCTCTTGCTGTGTATGACTTTGGATTTTTGACAGTGCTTCGGTAACTTATGTTATCTGTCTTTTAGCCTAGTTTAACTAGTTACTCATCCAGACTGCATTCAGGAAACATGGAGCTGCATAATGCAGTGAACAGCAGAAGCTGTGACACACGCCGGCTCACAATCAGGCGTTCTGCTGAGAAATGTTGTGGGTACCTCTTTCTGTTTTCAGTTTTAGTCCAACTGTTTGAAGTCATGTCACTTTACCAGAGCTACGTAGCTGTTGTGTTTCCGCCTTGCCACCATCAGTCATGACGTTAAAAGCGTCACTCTATGTGGTGTGAGGGTGTCGCAGGTGAAAAACAAAACACTGCTTTACTGAGCAACACAGAGAGGGTCATGTGGTGTGAACTCAGTTGACACAGCTTTTAATATTGATACTATAGAGAGATAGATGGATACTTTAATGGTCCCGAAGGAAATTCAAGCATCCAGTAGCAGTAACATACATGGAACATACATACATACATACATACATTAGAGTTAACCTATAACACAGTCACCATACGCTGAGTTCGACCTGAGATAGATGTAAATTCAAATGTGTACAGAGAAATCAAAGAATTTAAACATATGTAGTAAAATTAAATATTTGCATAGAGTTTAAATATGTACAGAGAAATTAAAAAAAGTGCAGGGGTTCAAACTCTGAGAGTTAAAGAATGTGCATGGGGATTAAACATTAAACATTTGCATGGAAAATAAATATATACTGTAACTGTGTTAAGTTAACCCGTGTTAAATGTCTATACAAAAAAAAAATAGAAAGTTACTAGAAATAAAAATGTTTAATACAACTATAAACTATATTAAATATATAAAGTGACCGTGGAAGTAAAAGTGCTTTATACAACTACGAACTATATTAGGAATAGAAAATAACTTTGTAATAAAATGTTTTATTCAACTGTAAAGTATATTTAAAAATACAAAGTGACCATAGAAGTGGAAATGTTTAAATGTGAGAAAGAACTATAAACGGGGGGCGGGGCTGTGTGCAATTAAATTAAATTAAAATAAATTTGGCTGTAAGCAGATGGATGAGATGAAAGAATGAGTGAAAGTTTTGGTATTGGTTTTGATTATAAAAGTTACTACAGCTTTAAATGCTTGCATCCGTGGTAAATTCATGGTATAGTCATGGTACAGTCCAACGCATCTTCTCTTTGCCTTACTTATGCGCATGTGTGAGCAGTTTAGGAAGAGGGACATGTTGCTTATGTAGGTTAGGTCTGGGCTCCAGGCTGTCCCTGCAAACCAGCAGAATCAGCAGGTGGCATGGCACAAACTGTCGGAGCGGGGAGGCAGCAGACCCACATTAGCTTAAGCAGTGGAGCTGAACCCAAACACTGCTGTTCCTCGGGGCAGCTTTGAGGGATGAGTGTGACACCTCCACAGAACGCTTCCCCACCGTGGAGCTGCACTAACGCTAGACTGAGAGGAAAATCCAACCATGAACACGAGCTTAGTTTGGGGTTTAAAGTGCTTCCAAGGACGATATCCTTACCATGCAGGTTGGGAGCTTAACATGAGAGAACTGGAGCTGCAGCCACTGGAGACATGTAGCTGGGGGAGACGAGCAGCAGTTCCCAGTCCTCTGCTTTGTGTCTCCAGGAGGAGCAGAGAGGGTGGGATGTTTTTGTACAAGCCTTGCTATGAAACATGTGTCGAGTATTGATCACTCTGACCATATAAGGAAATGCCTGGGACACAGGAGTAGGATGTCAGGAATCTTCTGTGTGTGTGTGTGTGTGTGCAGACTGCAGTGTACACTACCACTGACTGTAACTGTGGAGATCCCAGTAGAAAAGTGAGATGAAGTGTCATAAGTGTCCCCTCATGTTTGAGCTTAGTCTGACTTTTCCTGCATTACAGGAAAACCCTGGAAAACAGTGTTCTCCTTCTGTGGTGCACAGTTTTCCTTCGGCTAAATTCTCCCATTCTGAAACCTCCAGAAGTGCAATTTGTCCGACGCCATGATGATATTCTGCAACCAGGCTCCCTATTGGACGATACCAACTGTCAATCACACTGGTGTCCACTCATGATTTTAAAGAAGACCTAATATGAGTAATGGAGACCATTACTCATATTAGACTTCCAGCTGTGTTCTTTTTACAACCAGTTGAGTCGCCCCCTCATGGCTATTCCCTGTATTCTCATTTCCTGGTTGGCCTCAGTCAGTTTTTTTACATACAGTCTATGACTCAATCGCAAAGAAGGAGAAGGCGGCAAAGTTTAAACTGCATCATTTCCTGATGGGCTATTCTGCAGTTTAATTCTGCTCTAACTTTAGCTCACTAATATTAAAGTATCTTCCGTTGTTTCCACCTGCTCTACTTATACCTCCTCTTATAATTTAAATGTTTACAGCTCTTCATTAAATATTTATTATGTAGGGGATTTACAAACAATTTTTCATGCAGACCATAACCACCTGTTTAATACGTTTTTATTTATTTTGTTTTATTTATTTATCGGGGACACTGTGTCTTATATTGCCTATTGTGTTTAGTATTCACTGAGGCTGTTTTTAACTTAAGGGTGAAATCTATTTATTCTTAAAACAGTAGCATGAAACAGTAGTTTCATGTTCAGTGTTTTATATGCTTTGATCACATTTTCAGATTGTTCCACCTCAAAACCAAATTTACATGTTTTATGAAATGTTCTATCTGTTATGTCTCATTTATAACCTTAACCTTCACCTTAAGTCAATTTCTGCATAACAAACCCACAGGTTTTTTTTTTTAATTCCATAAACTTTGCTTATTTCACATCATATTGTGCTGCACACTAGATACACAGTGATTCTCTTTAACCACTTTGTAGCTGGAGACAGTTAAAATAGCCCCTACCATTAGGTTTGCCTTAAAGGCAAACTTGGCTCCAGGAACTGTCACATTCCCTGTTGACCAGGACAGATGCCCCATCCAAGACACACCTCTTCCCAAAATGAATAATAATCCTGTTAATCCCGCCACATACAACCTGGCATTTTCCTTTCTCGTCCAGTTTATGTCTGTGAGAGCTGGAGGGGCAGTTAAGGGAGAGAAACTAACTCTGTGCAAGGTGAGTCAGCACCAGACAGAAAAGTCATGGCAGGTTTTTTTTCCTCTGTCAGTTTCAGGTAAAGAATGAATTTGTTGAAGAAGAAAAAAAAACATGACAAAAAACAATGAAACTTCAGACGCAGATTCCACAAAGTTCACAGGGGTTTTATATAGTAGAGGGCAACTAATGAGCTTTGAAAGGCAGTTACATTCAGGATCAATGGCTCTATAGCCATCAGCCCAAAAGACCATGACTGTTTAATCATGGGTCATCAAAGCATCAGTCACACAACACAGCTCATAGTCCTAACAGAAGAGAAGAGTTCCTGAGCAGTGAACTCCTCTCCACATCACGACACATCATGCTCTGAGTCAATCAGACAGTTACAACTATACTGCTAATGCCACTGCCTCAGTCGCTGCCTTCCATCCCAGAGGACCCTCACATATGAGCCCACACGTAAACACGCACAGGCAAATGTGCGTAAATGATGTAAATGTGAATGTAAATGAGTAACGCTAAGCTGAGGTGCTTCTTCCTTACTGTGGTGACTCATCACATGAGCACAGCCCTGCAGCTGGAGGTGCCACAGGCACAGGCGAGGGGACACAAGGGGAATGAGAGCCACCGTGGGACAACTGCAGTTAGTGGACAGATTTGTGATTTCATAACAGGGAGATGCTGCAACTCCATGCATCATCCAGGGGAATTCGACACAGCAATAGATGAGGATACACAGGTATGAACATATTTGGAGAAAGAAAATTAGCATTAAAGGTCTAGTAAGTTCCACAGAGTGTCAGGGAACTATGGTGGCTTTTGGTGTTTGCATGCAAGTTTCCACTTCAAGAATTTCTGAAGGAACATGGCAGGGAAAGATGACAATCAACTAAAAGGTGTACAAAGCTAAAAAAAAAAAAAAAAAAAAAAAAAAAAAACCCAAACAATTTAAATTTTAAAGCAATTTTAAGGCAATTTTAAGGCAATTATATGAAAATACTATATTTGCCATGACACTTTATTTTATATTGAAATATATATATTTCAACATAAATTCAGTTGGTTTCATTTCTTTTATTTTTTATGCTACAATTTATGTGAGCTATTGCACATAAACATATGCACGAAAAATGCTTTCCTTGGTCTGACGTGTCCATTCTCTACTGTTTCATCCTCCACGTGAGAGTTGTCGGGTTGTCTGATGTGTTTTCTATGTTAATATAGCTCAGCATGATGCTATCACCAATATTGTATGTTCATGTGGAGGATAAAGTGGTGGAAAATGAGTGTGCGAGGCAATTAAAAAGGTTAGAAAAAGTCAACATAGAACACTATAAATTGTATGTAAAATATGATACAATATATCAACATATGCAGTGTCTCCCTAGTTTCCTGTACTGTTAATAAGTGGTTGTCAAAGTTTTTACACCATGTAAAAATGGAGTAAAAAATACTGAGCTCTTGAAGGAACACCATTATCAGCTATGGCAGATTAATGCCCAGTTGGATAATTTGCTCTCTCATCATCCTCCTCTTCTTTACTTATAATTCAGACACTGGTATAGCAAAAGTAGGTTAATATTATTTATTTAGTTATTTAGTTTTATTTAGTTATTTGTTTCAATTTCTATGTACGCCGGTCAAAATTCCTCAGCTCCACTCCGATCACATACCCTGCTATATACAGTAGAACAGTAGTTCTGATTTTCCTTCCAGTATCATCAGAGGAAGCTCACGTACCACTGATGGTACACAAACCACAGTTTGAGAACCACGCTCTCTGTTACTCCTTTGACTACATAATCTGTATTTAAGCTTTGATACAGAATATGCATAAACAACATGCACATACACTCACGCAGCCACAATATTAATGACTGTGGGCCAGCGGCCGTCTGAATAATGAACTTACTGTAAACATTAGAACACATTATAAAAGGAGTACTAATGAGTAGTACTTACATATGTGAGGCTAACAGATTTATTAGCCTGTCCATTTCAGCTTAATCAGCTGAATTAAAACAACAACAACATACATTTATGGACATGAAACATGCCACATTGCTACGTAAAATTACTGTAAATAAAACCAATAAATGAATGGAATAGTTACTTTTATCACTTTTGTTTCTGAGTTTGCATGTCAGTAGAAGCTTTAAGTAAATATTTCTTCACGCTGCTTTACCATCATGTTAATTATCTGTAAGATCTTTGGGTGTCAGTCCTCCGACAAGTTTGGCTCCTGCCTTCAAAACACTTCACGTTTTCGCACTTTACACTTTCATGTGGTTTTGATTACTTTCTCTGCAGCTTTTACAGAGCAACATGATTTTTCTGCCGTTTCATTGAAAATGCGCACAGCTTTCCGCCTCACATGATGAATGAATGTTACATGAAGCAGCACGATGCAGCAAACAGATTGTCATTTTCATCATGATACTTGTCCTTATGCATTTTTCATTAGCGACATGAATTTCGAAAATAAAATATTAATTCAACGATATCCTCATGTTTATTAATGAAACAATATCAGGTGAGCGTGTCTTTATTATGACATTTTAATGGAAAAATGGATGGAAGTGTCGAGTTGATGAATATAGGTGCATATGATTTCTTTTCTTACACTTTAATTTGAGTATACTGTAAATATATGAGATATACAGTATAAGAACTAAGTTGATAAGCACAGAAAGCTGAGGAGATTGTTAATTGGAAGTTGAAAACTCAGCCACAGACTTGTTAATTCAAATCATCTGTATTCACAGAAATAATATGAGGCTAAAACTATACAAGAGCAAACAGGGAGAGAAAGTCAGCGTGAGAATTAAAGCCTCAACAGAGAGAGCGAAGAAAGGTTAATTATGCTGCTTTCTTCAAAAATATGGAAGGCGTGAAAGAACTCCATTTTATTATTTTCTTTTATTAACGACAATCCTCAACAAAAATATTAATTGTAGAGGATCCGGACCTGGCTCTGTGTGTGCCTGGTATTCCTTATCTTGTGGGGACCTAAGTCATTTAAACAGCCACATCATGAGGACTTGTCTTCCTTATGGGGACAAAAATCCCCCAAAAAAGTCCCAATAACGTAAATTACTACATTTTAAGGTGAAGACATGTTAGGCTGAGGTTAGAGTTAGGTTAATGTTAGAGCACTAGTAATTATAGTTACGGTTAGAGTAAGTTTTTAGGAAATGAATGTAAGTCAATGCAGTGTCCTCTAAAGTCATGGAAACCAGTGTGTGCGTGTGTGAGAGACAGAACATTTGATTTTCTGGCTTTAAAGGAAACACCTTTACATAAAAAGTAATCTATGTATAGAATAATTAATTGGGATATGACAGAAATTCGGGCAAAACCCAGGTCTATTATGTGAGTGCCACACAGTAATCACATCTTTTATATTAAAAATAAAAATGACTTAAATTACTGAATCAACCCATTGCCAACCAGTGATGCAGCCAGAAGTTTGCTGTGTTTCTCATTGTTTTGTTCAGGTTGATATATTAAAGATCCTGTCAATAGAATTCTAACATTTTCTCTAAATAAAAAAAAGAAAAATACAAACAACAAAACAAAAAAGCCACAGTTAAAGGATGACCTTTGGCTGGGATCACTGAGCAGGTTCTGTGTTGTTCTGAATATCATTGTTTGCCTCCAACTTGTCCCGCACAGATCAAACTAATCTGCTCCCACAGTAGCTGGCCACATATCTGTCCATGACAACCACCTGGATCATCATGTGTGGGTTAAACCGTGGCTGCTTTGATGCTGAGCAAAACCATAGAAAACCACAGACTTTATATCACGAAAAAGGTCACAGCTTTCGCTTGAGAATTCTCACTATGAGCCGAGCGAGCCACAATAGAAACGCTGCAGCGTAGCAACCGTCAGCACATGCTCGGCTTAAAAAGAAGAAGGGGTTTCTTATTTTGTGGATTCCCTTCTCCTGCTCAGAAAGCTCCTTTATCAAGCACTCAGAGATATTAAAGAAAAAATCCAACATTGCTAAAAATCTTATCAACACTTTCTGGTTGTCTGCTCTTTTCTTTTTTCCCCCTGAACTGCAGCGTTCTACAAATGAGTCCCTGAAGTGATTAAAAACAGTGACTTTGTATAAGGTTCGGCCACAGAAGGGTATCGCGTCAATTACACAGACTTAATCTCTACCAGTTTGTAAGATTTATATAGACACACATGAGTGCACACCAAAAACACACACACACACGTAGACATGAAACTTTCTTGTAGATGCACATGGTCATGAAACACAAATAAAACATAAATTCCAAAGCGTTGAGTTGGCATTGTCAACCCCAGTTCTGGGCCTCTTATTCACATGAATTACAGTAGACATAAATGAATTGAAATCAGGCGATCTTAATGGATAAAAATAGCAACAATAGCTGCTTTGTCGTGTGGTCAAACGTAAAGCCTGGTTTTTGTTGGTAGTTGTTTGTAGATGAGGAGGCCTTCACCGGGACGCATTAATGAGCTCCTCTTCCTCTTCTTCGTTTTGCAGAAGGGAAGTGTGGAAGAGAATTTCTGCCTCTGTGTTTGTGGGAAACTCAAAATTCGCTCATTAACGGTGTCCAAAGGGGAAAAAAACATAACGCTAAACCGGTTCCATATGTCACAGGAAGAATCTCTGCTGCAGAAGCAGCCTCTCGCTCTGTGCATCGGTGCCTTTTGTTCAGCATCTTATACCTCTAAATATATAACTTTTCAGCTGAGGACCAGACCAGAGTTTGATGTCCTTCAGGAGTCAACAAATCCAAAAATCTAGCACATACAAGCCAAACTCCAGCTCCAACGTAAGCATCATACTCACTTTACTCCTCTTCTGCCAGATGCCAGCTCCTGTGCACTTACTCAACCTGAGGCCCTTCATCTCTGGCTCCTAGTTTCACTTACCCTCCTTTACATTCCCGTTAACCTCAGCTGACATAAAAAAAAACAAAAAAAAACAACAACATCCCATCAACAACAAAAAGTGAAAACAAAGCACTCACCTCGACGGCCAACCTCTCATGAAGAGACTCGGTGTGTGTGCTTAACCAAGTGCGAGCTCTTCCTGAAAGCCAGAGGAATGAGGGAGGCACAACATCTTGCTTCTCTCTCTCTCTCTCTCTTTGGTACTCATAATGGTCCTCACTTACCCCCTCATCCCCTCCAAACTGGGTCATGGTTGGTGGGTGGGGATGGGTGTGTGTTTGTCTGTGTGGCGATGATGAGGATGAATGAACAGGAGGTGGTGGTGGGGTTTTAATGACCCTCAGAGAGAGAGAGGGAGGGAGAAGGGAAGAGAGGTCTGGGATCAAAAGACAGTAAAAGGATGGAAGTTGAAGTGCGTGGTTTGTGAAGGTAAATGACTCACATCCCACCGAGTTTCTGAAACCTCTGTCCATCAGCGGGACAGGACGTGGCTTTTAGGCGAGGGCGAGGCTGGCAATTAGAAAGTCAGTCACTGAGTTTTACAGCCCTGATAATGATGTTTTAGACAAATGAATGTGGCCAGCCGAGACCCTGCGTGACCTTTTCTGGCTTCTGGCTGACTAGAAACATTGTAAAAGTATGATTGGCTAACAAAAACAAACAGTCTCAGTTGAAATAAACACCTAATAAAAATATTCTAAGCCCCATAAAATATTAGGTGAAAGAAATTATTGCTGCAAAACATACGTGTCAGCTGAATCAGAGTGGTGCAAGCAAGAGCTCCTACAAATGCAATTACAAATTACAAATTCAGCCTGTCTATCAGCGTACTGTAATTTCATCAATGGTCCATCTATGGGATTGTTTGGTTTGAATTAACGTGCAGAAGTCTGTAGTCACTGGGGGATGCTTGATAAATACAGTCCAAATCTACTCACCAGCTGTGGTGGTTACATTTAGAAGTGACCAACTGCTGTCATCAAATATAACAAATAGATCAAATATATCTTCAAAATCATCTCACCAAGTCAGTCAGAGTTTTTTGTTCAAATTTTTCCTTATTCATAAAAATTAAGACAAAAATACATGTTTTCCTCATCTTGGCAGTATCCTTGAATAATTCAGTTTAATGGGACGATTCTAATGGACATCTTAATGTACAGGAGATGCTGCTGATGCCGGTTAACTATTATTTAAAAGTATGACAGAAAAACAAAATAATCTATTGGTGGCAAAATTATACTGGCATTGTAAGCGCTAAGCAGGAATGGTGGCAATTACTAACAGTCAGTCAGACTTAAGGCTCTTTTATATGAGGTTTGACAGCAGATTAAAGAGTTACGTTATGCTAAAAAACTCTCACTTGTTCAACATAAACACTAACTCGTTTTGAAAGTCACTTTATTATCTTTTCATCTGTCTGGTTTTTCGAGTTTGAGTTTGTTTTGTTTTTTTTATCCCACAGTGGAACCATCACTGATGAGTCAGCCAGCCGAAGGATTAAGGTGGTTGATTACTTTTATTGTCTCCTGACAAAAAGGTGAAAACAACTCCCCCAAACTACTGTCACTTCCTGTTGCGTGTACAACAGATAAAGATAAAGAGGGCCTCATCTTAAATGCAGCTGTGGCCCCTGGAAAAGTGTAAGGCATTGCCATGTTTTCAAAATATCTCTCACCAGAATTTCATCAAGGCATCACATTAGTTAAGACTGAAGTTCACCTCGTCCAGAACTCGTGTCCAAATCGTACAACACTGAATTTGTTTGTGTGTGAAAACCAAACCAATTCCAAATTGTTCTTGTAACTGCTTAAAAGGAAATATAAAGATTTAATTCATAGGAAATATAAAAAAATTAAGTCCAGGTGGCATATGGGCTATTATTTGTTTGTTAAAGAATACATTAAGTACACACACACACACACACATATATATATATACAGTATATGCAACTTTATTTATTTGTTCTGTAAATTTTGTATTTGAATATTTCGTCTGCCACTTTCTTGGGGTGCTTCCTTTGTTATCTTATAAAGTTGCATTTGCATATGTACTTGCATATATATACAAAAATAATAAACATTTCATTTAATTCTTTTACATGATTTGAACTGATTTCGAAGCGTACCACTGCAGGAGAATATTATCCCATAAAGCAAAATAAATTGTACAGCTGTAAAAATGATATAGTTGGTGGTGAAAGAGCTCCACAAAGACCAAATACATCATCTTAAAAGTCCATAATGTAAGTTTTAGGAGAGATAATTGGCAGAAATTAGATATAAGTTTGTTTGTACATGTGTACAATCACTTTAAAATCAAAACAGTGTGGATTTCTTAATTATAGAATAAACCTTTTATATGTTCTTAAGGTGAGAACCTTGTTTAAGGAAGCTGCCATCTTGTGTTTCTGCGACAGCCCTAAAGGACATTTGATGTTTTTTGTGTTTTGAAGCAGAGGCTTGCTCTGAAATGAATAAGATCAGCTCCACCCACAAAAACAAAGAAGAAAAAGGACTGTTTTCCTTCCTTTCTGGTTGTAAAGGGTGGAGGAGGAGATCTCCATTTGTCTGCAGTATCACCAGACTCTGATAGCTCATTAAATTTGCCCAGGGGTCTCATCCTCTCATTATCCATCCTTTCATGCATGCAACATATCATGAGTGTGTTCCACTGCTTTAATTCAAGATGAGCTGTTTTGGCAAATATTTTTGAACAACCATTAGTGCAGCAGCTAATAATCATGATGTTTTTTTTGTCTTCAGTGCAGCATTAGAAAGACGAAAGTTCCTATTGGCTGCCTGTGCGCCTTCATGAAATGATGACAGACATGACAAGCTTGACAGAGAGCACCGTTAATGATGCAGAGCCTGTCCATCCACTCTGACTGCTGTGAAGTAGGGAAGACAAATTGCAGCCTGGTGGCCACTGAAAACTTCCCAGATTGTAGCAGGACAGAGAACCCATTTGTCTTGCCTCAATATCATCATGGCTGGATTATTGCTACACCCTTTTTACCTGCTTGTGCCAAAAATCTATTGATCGACTTCAGACCGTCCAGAACTCAGCTGAACACTGGTTCCCATTACGTTTTAGAATAGATTTTAAGGTCTAGACGTCTGACTGAGGAGGTCTATTATGTCTAAAATCTATGCTGAAAATCCCTGGAATAATTGGATTGATCTGAGCTTTTCTTTTAAATCATATAAAGTACAGACCTACAGACTTATTCCTGATTTATTGGCTGTAAATTTTGGGTTCAAATCAGATAATTATGTTACAATTGCAGACCTGTGAAGCACTTAGTAATTTGGATTTTAAATTAGATGTTTACTAACTATATAATATAGAGATACATGAAAAAAAACTTGGAGTTTTATTTATTTGAGTTTAAGCACAGAACTGACAGAACAGGGGGTTTTTTTTGTCTAATATTTTCCGATCACTTTTTCAGCATTTGCTGCATAAATCAGGCCTGACATTAGTATTACATTAACACATGTTCAGCAGATAGTAACATACAGACAGCATTTCATCCATATAAGAAGACTTGACGAGTGAGTGACGGTTGTATTCTTCTTCGTGTTTTCCACAAGATGGTGGCTCCACTCTGTCATTTGTGTCAGATTGAAGTTATGTGCTTATAACTCAGAAAACCACTGCAATTGCTACAGTGATATTTTTTTAGAAAAGCCAGAATAAATACTTTTGTAACTAAAGTTAAATGTAGTGTGGGAAAAGTGTCTCATATTTCATTAGCCTTGGTACAAAATCACTTCAGAGAATCAATAATGTAATGACATGCTCCTGTCAGGTTTAACGGCATGTTATCATTATTATTTTTAGGTTCAGCTGTAACTGCAGCAGCCGATCTGAAATCTTCTGACGGAAAGGAGGAATTTATCAGTACCATGACCTGCTGTGTCATGGGACAAAACCCAGTGGACTTTCAGGGTTGACTTGTGCACAGTTTGTGAGGTTTGGTTTAGGTGTTGGGTGTCAACAGCTCTCAGTCTTTGTGACAGCACATTGATTCTTGTAAGGTCTTTTTGTGCGCTACTTCTTATAGCTATTACATGCGGGACGACCAAAAATCCACAGAAATTTAAAAGGGGGCACCCAGATTTGAACTGGGGACCTCTTGATCTGCAGTCAAATGCTCTACCACTGAGCTATACCCCCAACAGATGCAAAGATATACACATAGTCGGGGGTATTGGTCATATTTCCCATATGCATCAAAAGCCAGTGTTTCCCTGTTTATCCTATTAATGTAACAAAGCAACATTTCAAATCAGCCATCATGAATCAGACTCAGATCGTGGATGGAGGAGATTTAGTCGATTTGCTTAAGTCCCATAATCCTTCAGCCTGCTTCCAGGAAAACATCAAATTCTTATAAGAAGACATCGGCTGCATTCTTGTTTGTTTGTTTTTTCACACCATGGTGGTTCCGCTGTCTCTCTGCGTCAGAGCTGCAGACTGATGAGTGGCGGACGACGTGCCTTAAGCCCCAAACCGCAGTGTCATCACGAAATAGGGCCCGAAAGTTAAAGACGAAATGAAAACCGCTCAGAAACGAGATGACACCATGGTGTGTTTGAGTGGTCAACTTGTGAGGGGATTTCCGAGTTTAGGACACAGAAAGTTGAGTGTGAACGGCAGCTGAACTTTCTCAGGACTGACTGAACTCTGACTTTAACTCCTCTGCTGCTGTCACGTTAATGCACTCATCGGTATGTCCCTCCTCGTCCTCAACATCCTGTGAGTCAAAATACTTTGTCTACCAGTAACTGCCCCTCTCGACGCTCTCTGCATATTTTATATACAGTCGTGTGCAAGAATAGTAGCTGGGACTGTAAATTATGTGTGCGGTGTAAATAACCAAGGCAAACAATACAAACCTGCAGTGTCAGACTGTGAAGTGGAGTCTTGTGATCCCTTTTTTAACCTCCGCCAAAGAAGCTATGCTTTTGGCTGCATTTGTCTGTGAGCAGCGTGACCAAGACAGTGAAGGCTGGACTATAATGACATTTTATGGAGATGGTCAAAGTCATTATGGTCAAAGTCAGGAATTACGAGATTTTGGTGGTGATCCAGATTCAATATCTAACCGAGTTAATGTGGGATTAAACAGTGAAAAGAAAGGAAAAGCGTACACACAGGTTTTTGAGTAGGTTCTATGATGTTTATGATGTTTGTAAAGACATTTTCTCTGTTGTTTTTTCCTGTTGTTACTCGTTGGCTGAACACTAACGGCAGGTCAGGAGGTTTCCTCTGAAACTGCGGCTGCCTCCACTCTCTCCCATGTTTACACAGTGATAACATGAATGTTTCTATTAGTGTATCCAAAAATAAGTTGTGAGTAGGCCACTGAAAGTTAGGGAAAAAGAGAATTTCTTGTCCTTCTGAGATACACTCCATGTGAGAGAGCTTTATGCAAGGGGGGTATAGCTCAGTGGTAGAGCATTTGACTGCAGATCAAGAGGTCCCCAGTTCAAATCTGGGTGCCCCCTTTAATTGTTAATCATTCTAAACTTCTATCAACATAATTGACTTGGTATAAAAAATTAGTTCATTAAAAACCTTACAAGCATCAATGTGCTGCTGCCTTGCTGGAAACTTCTTCCACACTGTATTTAGTGAAACTGAACAAGATTACTATATATCAAATATTATCTCTATATATTTAATGACTGACGCTCAAAAGTTTAACGCTATTGCAGTGTTTTATAATTTTATACCACTTCATAAACAGATGACAGTCATACCTGCTTGTGCATGAAGTACAAGAAGAGCTTAGTCCATTACAATTAAAATCATAAACTACTAATAAAAGTTATGGATTTTATACCACTTCAAATTTAGACAAATATTCAAATTTTTGAACTTTGGTTAACTTTAACTTTAGTTACAAAAGTATTTATTCAGGCTTTGCATAAAAAAAAGTCATGTAACAATTGCAGTGGTTTTTACATAAATTCAATGTAACACAAATGACAGGAGATGTAATCCAGTTCAAGAATATCAAATTAAGTTTAAGGAAGCATAGTTCTACATTTACACTAGGGTGGGTTGACATATACCCCCAAGTGAAGTTTGCTCACATGGAATCATTCTCAACAGGACAACAAATAATGCATCTATAATGTGCTATACAGCATTGAATAAACAAAACAACAATCTTGTCCGCCATTAAATTAAACTAAAACACCGTTTGGTTTCACGTGTTTCCTCACTAAAACAGTGAGTATATACATCTTTTTCTATATTCAACATTTTGCTTTTTTTTTTTTTTTGCTGTCTTCTGTAAGATTTATTTGTCTCAATTTCATGTGAGCAAAACCTAAACTAAAGGCCATTGTTGATAACATACACAGTACATGTGTGACCAAGCTTTACACCATGTTAAATCCCACATTGGCAAAAACATGAAGAGGCTTAGGGAGATTTTAGATGATGCAGGCAAAGAATAATAAAAACCCCATAAGCTCTATGATACATATGAAGGTTTAGTATGTTTGGAAAAGAAGCTGCAAATTCAGATTAGATGAACTCCAGCACCTTTCTGTGCCTTAAGTGCTTGGACACTTGGCTGTAGATTAAGTTGACTGTTCTTAAGATCTTGGCTCGTCTCTGTTAATGATCCACAATGTATACAATCGTAGCTGCGATAACATTTGTGGAACACTAATCACGTTTGTATATATCCACACAGAAATGAATTACTTGTACTGTTAATGTGGAGTCACCACTCGTTGGGAAATATTCCAAAATATTCTGAAAGTAAACTAAATATTACTTTGTTTGAGAGGTATGTTATAGGAACAAACTTGTGAGCAAACTTTTGAATATCCGTCTAACTTTAAAGTAAGATAAAATCCACAGTTTTTATTAGTGGTTTATGATTTCAAATTTATTGGACTTAATACTTTGTGCATTAGTATGAAGTACATTTACTGTGTACTTTTAGAGTAATCCTTGGTCTTTATAGATGCATTATTTGTTGTCCTTCTGAGAATGACTCCATATGAGGAAGCATCAGTTGGGGGTATTGTCAGTGGTAGAGCATTTGACTGCAGATCAAGAGGTCCCCAGTTCAAATCTGGGTGCCCCCTGCTTAACTATTTAATGACTGACACTCTATATTTAACACTATTGCAGTGTTTTATAATTTTATACCACTTCATAAACAGATGACAGTCATACCTGCTTGTGCATGAAGTACAAGAAGAGCTTAGTCCATTACAATTAAAATCATAAACTACTAATAAAAGTTGTGGATTTTATACCGCTTCAAATTTAGACAAATATTCAAATTTTTGAACTTTGACGATGGACTTCTCGAAAGGTACACAGTAAAAATATTTCATACTTGCTTGTGCATGTGCATTGTGTACAAGAAGTACTTAGTGCTTGGTTTGGACCCTTTTAGTAGATCGACTGTAAAGCAGAGAATATTGGTGCACTTCATGTTTACACACGGCTGATTTGACCAAGAGAAAATGAAGTGATGGCTGGTCTGACCACAGTTATCCATAATAAATTGTTACCACTGAAAGTTAGGGAAAAAAATGTTGACATCAGTGGGGGGTATAGCTCAGTGGTAGAGCATTTGACTGCAGATCAAGAGGTCCCCAGTTCAAATCTGGGTGCCCCCTATATGCCAACTCATTTTAGTTTAAATGTAGAACTATGCTTCTTTAAACTTTGTCATTTGTGTTTGACTAAACTTATGTCAAAGCCACTGCAATTTGCTACAGTGATATTTTTATGCAAAGCCAGAATAAATACTTTTGTAATTAAATTTAGTGTGGGAAAAGTTTTCTGAGCTCTTCTGACAGAAGACATCAGCACACTGACGAAAGGTCAAAGGTACACAGTAAAAGTATTTCATACCTGCTTGTGCATGAAGTACAAGAAGTACTTAGTGCTTGGTTTGGACCGTTTTAGTAGATTTATTTTAAAGCAGAGAATATTGGTGCACTTCATGTCTCGAAGCGGCTGATTTGACCAAGAGAAAAGGAAGTGACGGCTGGTCTGACCACAGTTATCCATATCTATCTCTGTGAGTGTGTGCGTCAGACTGAGGAAAACTCAAAATTATATGTTTGTTCCTGTGTCTTCAGGCACAGATGGAGCATATTCAGTGTGTGTGTTTGTGGGTGTGGCACCTTTGCCTTTGTTTGGAGGGCAGAGGAAATACGTATGTGTGAAAACTACTGTACATGTGTGTTATATGGGTTATTATTCATATTATTCATAGTCTCCAGGGAAGTGGCCAGTCATTTATTACATTGCTCGTTCACTTGTCAGACAGATCTGCTCCCGAGGCAACTGCTGCTGCTAAATATCACACACCTGGATGCACAGTGCATGTGTGTGTGTGCCACACCTTATACCATGTCTTCTAAAACCCTATTACCAAACTAATAATGTCCTCAAAATCTTACAGCACTTTCTCCTTGATGAGTCTTTGTCAGAGAGCTGTACAGCACTTGCAGGATTAGGGATGACTTCATTTACAGTAGCGTATCTTCAATGCTGCAGGAGCTGAGAAGCCGTTCAGAGAGGCCGATGAGGAGAAATGACTCCATGAATAATGTCCAAAATATGTATAAATATCACAGTTGCCTCCAGAGTCATGTGTTTGCATTGTGAAATGAGGAATAAGAAGTGAAGGTGGGTTTAATGTGTGTGTTTTTGTGTGTGTTCTGTGCACGTCGCTGTGCAAGTAGCTGTGTGGTGGTGCATTGACTCACAGCACAAAAATTCTCCTGATCAATGGCGGGGGGGGGAGCATTTAGCAGTTGTTTAAATCGAACGATATTATTGGTTTATACATATTTATGATGTGTGAAAAATAAAAAATGTTACAGCCGTTCAGAGAGTATGCAGAAATTTTGTTACATTAAAATGTAAACTGTAACATTAAAAAAACACTAAATTTTAAGTCCAAAAAAGTAAAAATGTCAACAACTATGAAGCATTTCAGTAAAATTATAAATAAAATATAGTAAATTATTGTCTCAATTAAGGTGCTTTTTTTTCTTGAACCTGGTCCAGGTGAAGTAAAGCGTTACATCAAGGTGGACAACCAGTGGCCAAGTGAAAGGGAATTGGGCTTACTACTGAAGGGTTGCCTGTTTGAATCAAGGACTAGGATGGAGACCCTGTTGGTCCCTGGGCACAGATGTGTGCTGCCCACTGCTCCTGTGCCTGGTTTATGTGAGGTCCAATTCATTATCACTGACTGGTTTGTGTACAAATATTCAAAATAGCTAATGCAATTAAGTTATTTATAAGTGTAAAATCTTCATAATAGGCAGAAATGAGGCAACACATTTAAAGAATTTTAAGGAAACACGTGCTAAGAATGTTTTTCATTCATGCACAGTATATCTGTCTAACAGCCATTAAAAATACATTAAAACAAACCTCATTTTACTGGTTAACATGTAAATATTTACACAAACACATAAACTGTTTGACTTTGTTTCTTTTGGTTTCTGGGCTTCTTTTTTTTTTACTTTAGGTTTTTCTCAATGAAACACGGAGCCAAGGAAACAAAATAAAATAAAATAAAATAAAATAAAATAAAATAAAATAAAATAAAATAAAATAAAATAAAATAAAATAAAATATCTTATTCTGTTATTTATTACAATACTCACAAAGAAACTTCATTGGATGGATATTTTATGTGTGCACAAAGAAACTTCTGAAGGGGTTTAAATAATCTAAATTACAGTTATAATATTAAAATGGCTGCATTTTGGGTGGGGATGGGGAGTCTTTCATGTTTAACTTTAAGCTAAAAGGTTAACTTTATAATGGCTTTGGTTACTCACTTATGCAGCTGGATTTGCATCGAGTGAATTGGAGTGAAAGATTCAAATTGCATCAGTCTTGCTCTGAACGCAAAACAAATTATTTTAAATACAGGGAAGAGCAGCTCTCTCCATCTCTATTTGTGTGTTTGCCTGGTATTCCTTATGTTGTGGGGACCTAAATCTGTTTACACAGTCACATTTTGGGGAGTTGTCTTCCTTATGGGGACAAAAATTGACAACATTTTAAGTTGAAGAAGATGTTTTAAAGTTAGGCTGAGGTCTGGGTCAGGGCTGGGGTTAGGGCACTAGCAAATATGGTTAAGGTTAGAGGAAGTCTCCAGGAAATTAATGTAAGTCAATGCAATGTCCCCTGAAGTCATGAAACCTGTGTGTGTGTGTGTGTGTGTAGATGAGAGTTGGGGGGGGGGGGGCTTGCCTCAGCTCGGTGTGTGCAGCAGCAGCTGCAGCTTTCTGTCTCAGTCGTGGCAGACTCTAAAATAAGCATAAAGACTCTTGTTGGACGAGGCGGTCATAAAAGTAACGCGGTCAAGAAGGCGTGAGACGATTTCACATCTTGCCTGTGGGCAGGAAATTCAGGACTGAATTTGGAAAGAGTGGTCAGCCTCCCTCTCCCTCTATCCCTGATGAGCTGACACGATACTCTGTCTGATTTTGACCAGAAACCCTGGATCAGATATCAGGAAAAAAAACAAAAAAAACAATTAAATCTGATACCATCTCTAAACCTGATGTAACTGCTTCACTGAAAACAGGCAACATTCTGTGAAGAGACATGTCTGCCATCAACGTCATGTGACAAGAATGGGTGCAAATGTCTGCCACGTAATTGTAGCATTATTTTCTGTTTGGTTATAGCTAGAAAGTCTGAACAGTTTGTTCACAGTAAGGTTCTCAAACTGTGGTACGTGTACTACCAGTGATAAACAAGCTTCCTCTGGTGGTATTTGGAAAACCAGAAATACAGTTCTGCTGTATAAACCAGGGTATGTGATCGGAGTGAAGCTGAGGGATTTTGAACGGAGTGCGTCGAAAATGAGACAAATAACAAAATAATAATAATAATAATAATAATAGTCACCTTATCTCTCGCTCCTTCTGAAATAAATTTTCCTATACCACTGTCTGAAGTACATGTGAGGAAGAGGAGGATGATGAGAGAGCAGATCATCTTACTGGGACTAAATCTACCTCCTGTGAAAAGGCTGACTTTTTATTACCACTGTATTCTCTCAGGTGGTACTTGATATAAAAAGTTTGAGAATCAGTGCAATAAGTAATTTTTTTCCGACACATACTGCAAGTTGTGATACAATTTCTTTACTGTGTCATAGATTATAAACAAGATGGAGCACAACCACATAAGAGAGCATCAAAATATTAGCTACTACATTCTCACATTAATATATTAACTGTTTCTGAACTGTTGTATATTTTAAATTGTCATAGAACATCAAACAATCAAAAGCAGAATGATTAAATTGCAGCCTTACTGAGCCATCCCTATTCCTGATATGAGGTTTCCTTTGTCTATCCCACACAATAAATACATGATAAATAAATATACACTGTACGTACAGTATATCATGGATACAGATGCTGACCCAAGCCGGATGCACACATATGCTACTCAACAAAAACCCTGCAAGCAAAGCAATCAATTCTCACACTATATAGAAACAAACACACACTTAGACACACATAGTGAGCTCGACACACATGGTGCCCACAGTCTAATGAGAAAGAATGTGAGAGAGCGCATGAATGAAATGCCCTGATTCAGCCCATGGCACTGAGCTCTGAGCCGACACAAAGCTCTCATGCAACGTTCACAGTCTGGCACTGAGGGCAGATAAAGAAACGGGGCTGCTCCCAAGTCTTGGTGCACAGTATGGAGGTACTATAATATCTGGAAGGATGGGGGGTGGGACTCAGCTCAATAGTGTCCCCAGATCCTCACCATCCCCCACCTTCCTTCCTGTGGGCGTTCACTGTACACACACACACACATCCAACAAACACAAACACACACACTGCTCCACTGACCTCCCTGCTTCTGTTTGTTCTCCCCCCCCCCCCCCCCCCCCCCCCCCCTGACCCCCCTGCTTCTGTTTGTTCCCCCCCCCCCCCCCCACCATACCGACACTTACTCCTCATCAACAACATCAATCATGGACCATAAGGACACACACACTCACACACACCGGCTCTTTGCACATGACATACACAACATGCCACTGACTGTGAATAATGGGCCGTTTCATGTAGAGTTCACACATATTCACTACGATGCCTGTGGGCTCGATATCATCTCTGCAACCCAGCCATAACCAAAACAGCTGTTCCTTTGCAAGACTTCAGGTGTCACGGCTGCAACTCATCCTCAGTTCCGCTGCTGTCAGTTATTTTGTCCTTTGACTGTCAGATCAAATAAAATGTCAGAGAAAAGTAAAAACTGACTGCCGTTTGCTTTTTCCCCTGAAGCCTGAAGCAAACTCTTCACATTGTCCAAACCTCAAATTCTTTATTATGAAGCAGGAAATAAAATGACTGTAGAACATGTTTTCTTGAGCAAAAATGACATTATAATAACATAAGTTATGATGACATAAACAATTTATGATGACTAATCAATCAGCACATTTATTGTTTCAAGCAGGACTGTAACGGGGTTGGCAACGCAGGCTCCGGGCTGAGAGAAGGCCCCCCAAGAACAGCTGATTACCTTTGGCCACAGCAAGAATAATGTTTTAAAAAACCTTTCATTTTATGACCAAATATGCACCACAAACTGCAACGAAACTTTACATTATCCTCCATGCTACGGGATTCCTTTGTTTTGATGTAAAGCCTGCGGGTTCATTTTGCCCGAGGCCACAAAAGTCTCTGGGCGTGATTGTTTCTGATGGAAATTTTCAAAAATGTGCAGATATTAGAGGAACACTTTCTATACACAGACCTGTACAGGATAGAGCTAACAGGCTACATTGCATCAATGGATTTCTCAATGCGTTGTAGATAATCTAATAATAACAGCAATCTTTGGATTTATCCACGTCCAGTAAAGTATTGTGAGATAATGTATGTTAAATGTGATGCCGTAGAGGATTTGGTGTAGACCATGTTACTGGGAGGTTCACACAGTTCTGTTCTAGTTCCTCTCTTATGTCTTTGGTTCTGAGACGCCGTAGCTACGTTTGAAAGAGTCTGTGTGAAATGTGAAGCGGGGGGGGAAAAAAAAACAGCAACTCAGCATCAACATACACATAACACAAGTGCTACTTTCATCTTGTCCTGTATATACAACAGGCAGGAGGGTGGAGTTCTGCTCCGGTGTTTATGTGCACAACTCTGTTTTGAGTGTCCATGGCAGCCATTGAGAAGCAAACAGAGAAGAGGTCGTCGTCGCCGGACAAAGACACGGGTATAACTCACAACTCTGGCTGTTTCACATTACATATTTTAAAAACAATGTGAGCGAAGGGTCAGCGCACGCAGGGGTGTGTATATGTTTTTTTTGTGTCAACCTCAGATCTCCCTCCTTGGGCAGCTCATTTACAGGAAACATATCTTTGTCCCTAATTGAAACCATATGTTGAAATAATAATTTATTCCTGGAGACATATTTTAAAGCAACAAGGCCTTTTAATAATATTTCATGAACAGCACAAGCATCAGAATGACTAGGATCATCTGTTATCATCCATTAAGGTAAACAGTAAGAAACAATATGTCCGTTGAAGTGCTTTCCACTTTCCTTCTAATGATGCTCACGAGTTCCAAATCTTGGTTTTACTATATCGCAATTCACTGAGGGCCAGGCCAAAATAAATCAAAAATAATGTAGTGTTAATTATGAAGCAGTTTAATTCAATTAACTCTGACAGGAATATGATGTTCTTACATTTATATACTGTATAATACATTCATTAGCTGTGGAGTGATGCAGTAGTGACAGCTGTGGGGAGGTGAGGTTAATTTTATTGTAAGCAACTCAGCACACCTGTTGACCAATGTCCATACCAAAAAATTAATACTTTTAGCTGGTGGTGACAAAGGAGCTTCTGGTCAACTGCTGCCTCATTTGGTAAGTTTGGGCCATTTTTGTAAATCCACACTAAGGATTTTAAACCAGCAAAGACATAGAATAACACATTAATAACTTAATGATGGAGGCAGCAGTGGATCAATAACTCCCGTGTGCCATGATGTAAAATCAATGATTTTCTGTATGGATTTTAGTGTGGGAGTGAGCGACACAAATGTCATTTTCCAGCTGGAAAAGCCCGTGTAGCACAAATAGAAAGCAGCAAACATATTGTTGAGAAGAAATTACAGCAGGCATAGATGTTATTAGATGAAGCTTTTGTTTCTTTTCCTTCTGTCCCTGCTCCTGGCCATTTCTTATTCTTTGTAAGTGTTCAGGCCTCAGGAAGTGCACTCAGCAAAGTCAGCGGTGATAATTTGTCAAAACCTAAACTCACCCTTAAAAGTAAAATTGCATAAACTGTAGGTCCTGAATTCATTGCTGAGAGAAGTGATATATGGTATCTATGGTGGATAAAGTTGGCATTGAGAAATGGAGGTTACTTTGAGTGTTTGTGCAGATGACCACACATCCTCATTCAGGGTTTAATGTTATTGCACCACTGGGTTGAATCGAGCTGCTAACAGGCAATGAAAGGGCTGAGGAACCCACACACAGAGCAAAAAGATTTACAGACCTCAGCACGGGGGTCAATTACTACACACACACACACAAAATTGCACAGG
Organism: Brachirus orientalis; assembly: GCA_016785285.1. Classification (NCBI taxonomy): domain Eukaryota; kingdom Metazoa; phylum Chordata; class Actinopteri; order Pleuronectiformes; family Soleidae; genus Brachirus; species Brachirus orientalis. The sequence continues at coordinate 5,924,035 of JAFBJR010018220.1, read as the reverse complement.
TTCTTCACTTATTGATGAGATGGGTTTCTTGCTCTCAGTGGGGTACTTCCCTGAAAGCTGATGTGTACAGGAGCTGATTAGAGTGGAGATTTATGAGTGACCATAAATAATGGTTCTCTGAGCTCTGCTGGATTGACCTTAGAGGAGAGATGTTGGGGGCTGCATGGCGAAAAGACAAACGCGTTAAGCAAGGAAAAGCAGGACAAGGGAATAAGATGAGTGAAGGGCCATAAGAGGTTTAGGCTGCTCCTGCACAGAGGCTCGTCTTCACTCTGAGCCTCTTTGTCTCGAGCCAAAACAGACCTGAGATCTGCCAACTTGGCTCATTCCCCCCGTCTGCTGTGCCAGGAGCTGAGTCTGTCAGCGCTCATCATGCAAATGACAAGCAGACTTAGAGGTCCAGTGTGTAACATTTAGGAGCGTTTACTGGAAGACATTGACTATACTTCATATTAGTAGGTTCGTATTAGTGAGTGACCGCTTTAAATAAAAAAAGTTTGTTTTTTTCTTGCTTCAACAAGGGCCTTGCTTTACAGATGCCGCCATCTTAAGTCGCCATGGTTCAACAGTTCACATGGACAAACCAGCCAGAATATGTGTTTCACATTTTGAAGTCAATTTTATCACACAAATGAAGAAGCACCACATCCTTTCTGGCATGCAAAGGCCACCGTAGCTCCCTGACAACCTTGACAAAGTGAGGGGTGAGTCCTCTGTTTGTGTCAATCAATCTGCAGTCTCACCATTACATGGCATTAATTCTTACACACGTCACCTTTCAAGTCAGTCCCACTACACTTATTGACATTTATATGATTTGCTTTTATATTTTTTGATGGTTTTCCGTGTCTTACATTCATTCAGGACGGTAGAGTATTCAGCGCATTCAGTTTCTATAAAGACTCCCAAATGTCACACACTGGACCTTTAAGGAAAGGCATTAAGAGAATTGAAATCACAAGGGGACATAAAACAATGCAACAACACTAATGAGAGACTCTTTAGCAGCTGTCCCATTAAAGCTTTGACATTTCACATCAAAAAAAAGTTAAGAGCTGAAGTCCGACCCCTGTAGCTAGCGTGAAATTGGCACTTAGAGCATCATGAGTTGTAGATTCAGGGTGTGACAATGAGTCAATCAGTTAGTGGCACACATGACTTCCTGTGGAAATTAATTAGCATTGTATAATGAAATGTGGCTTTCACCCTGAGGCAGCGGGCTGCTTAAATCTTAGAGGAACGACAGTAAAGTTAAGGAACTGAGCTTCTTGGTCTAATGGCAGCAGCTACACATGCGCGCGCGCGCGTATAACAAATACACAGACACAATGTCAGAAAGGGGAGCACAGAGCGGCCAAATGCCACTGCCAAGTGTAGTGGAACTTGTTTACTACAGATAAGCAGAGACATCGTTGCCATCACAGTGACTGAACGCTGAGAAGATGATCTTGGCTGAGCTTGTGTGGAGGAAAAAGGCGGGCATGTCTGTTCGTTCACGGCTCAACACACACACACACACACACACACAAAGCACAGAGCAACGAGCTCCACGTTCTAATTAAGCTTTAATTTGAGTTAAGCTGTTGACATGAATCCTTGATCATTTGCAACAGAGTCTCCCCGATGAAATGAATAATTCTATTCAATTCAATTCAATTTTATTTGCATTTACATTATCTCAAGGCACACAATTAAATTTTAAATGAATTTTAAATTAAATTAACACCATCATTTTTTGTCCACCTGTGGTGTCTGGTCGTCAGGGTCAGTCGTCTACCCTCAACCTCCTCACCTCACTCACAGTAACACCATCCTTCCTTCCCATGCAGTTTTCCTACCTCGCCTCACCATTGTCAGTGAATGACAGAGGCACTAGTTTTTAGTCTAGCTGGCAAATGTAGTACAACTGACTAGATTTTGGTAGTTGGTTTATGAGGTTAATGAAAGGTAACTGTGATAACACAAATTTGGCTAACGCCTAGACAGGGTGTAGTCATTTCCCAGAGGTGCGACCAACAGATATAGATCAAATTGACTCTGGACATATTTGAATAGACCACACCAATGATTCAGATGACGTATAGAGAGTGAATCAAAAGACAGCTGCTCTTCGATGGATGCTATGTTGGATATATATATTAAAAAAAATTACTAGTGAGTGGTTCCCTTTTTTTTAGGAGATTCTGTAGTTAGCCAAATCGGTGTCTTTGCCAGATGTGTATGCAGAGCGTAATCAAATCACTGGCAGACTCAGCTGGGTTCACCCAGGCTAGAAATTAACATGCCATTTAACACAAAATGACACAGAAAGTAATGGTATTTTATATCCAGATGTCAGGTTAACTTTTCTGTCAGCCAAACACACAGTGGGTTTATAGTAGAACATAGTTTTCAAGCAATAAATATGAAGCAGATAAAACAGAAAGTCATTTAAATGGAATTAAAAGATTAATTTGAGTTAGTATGGATGTCAACAATGTGCATACAATTAAATTTCAGTTGTGAACACACAAACCAGGCACAGGAGCAATGGGCTGCACATATGTGCACTCAATGGGGTCGGGTACCTTACTTTGGAGAACCTCAGCCTTTGACCTGTCCTGGGATCTGAACCAGCAACCGTCTGCTTCCAAGTCCAAATCCTTACCCTTGTGGAATATCCAACCACAAAAGCATAAAAATGTATTCCACATATTAACCCTGGCCGTGTTTCTTCTGACAAATCACTGGACGTCATTCATATTTATTTCTGTCCATGTCAGTGACATGAATGACAAGGGACAAGGCTTTCTCCAGCTATTATACTTTAATATCCGGGTTATAAGTCAGTCTATGCAAAGCATTCATCAGCCATCATCTGACAGCACCATGGACACTATCACTCTGCTGTAAGCAGAAAGAAGAGTCAGGATCCCGGCTGCAAGATGGGGCCAAGGTTGATCAAACGACGAGACTCTGAAACAGAGTTCAGTCTAAATTCAATGAAGAGAACCGTCACATCTCGACATGCATGTCACAAAAAATGACATACTAATGGATGAGGGTGAAGAGATAAACTGGTAACAGTGGGAGGCACTTGTTCTATTATTATGTCTCCTTAGGTTTCATTTGTAACAGCAGAATTTTGAGTTGAGGCCAAATCGCAGTAGAAAATGCTGTAAAGTGAAATCAATTATTCTAAACCACACTAGTATTGACTTTGACAAGCAGTATTAAGCTGTACTTTATGATAATGATAATCCTCATTTCCAGAAAAAAAATAAACTTTGTTGTACATGGAGCCTTTAACTTAATATTCTGGTTTAACTTTAATTAAACTGATATGATAATGACTATTTGCAATCACTATAATATGTAATGTATATGATCTTTGCATTCTGTGAATATTTATGTGTAATCCTGTTGGGACAGGACATGTATCAAAGTACACCTATAGATTATCTTCAGGCAAAACACTTTTGTTTGCATAGTGCCATATCACAAGATAAATTATCTCAAGGCACTTTACATTAAAAGGTACTTAGAATACTTGATCATAAGCAATACTCCTTTTTGAAGAAAAAAATGTCAGAATTTTGATCCTGGAAACCTGGTTTGCATGCTGAATTCCAAGAATGGTAATGTCTAGGTAGCAAAAAGCTTTGATTAAGGCTGCAGTTGGCAATGTATAGTTAAATTGTTAGTCAGTTCTATAAAAAACTTTCAGCATTTTGTAAATCAAGTAATCTGAGCATCATATGTCGCTGCTCTGTCACGTCACCTTACAGATGCACCAGGTAACCTGGGTTTACACTGAAGTCTATTGAAAGCCCGGTTCATCTCTCTCTTTCAGGCACCAGGGGGGCGTGGCCGTGTGTACACATCGCTTTGGGGAAACGTTGTTGTTCAAGCACTGCCAACAACTGCCTATGCTGCAAAGAAGCCTAAAAACAAAAGGACGATTTAGATTCTCCTTATCGTCTAAAGAGAGTTAGACAATAAACGCAATAAAACGCATGTCAGCATCAGTGGAGTGCTTCACAGGTGGAAAGGTTACCTCAGGTCGTCTGTCATGTGCGAAAATGTGAGTGCATCTTTCCGAGCCTAATTTCCACAACATAAGCCATGAATTATTTTCCTAGTAAGCCTCCCTAGCCAACCTTTAAGATTCAGGCTACATGTCAGAAAAATAAACATGCCGTCATTGAAGATTTTCGCTGTATTAAACCAAAAGTAAGACCATTACTTAATCCTAACCACACAGAGTAAATTAAAACCATCTACATTTTGTGATATGTCCGTTCCCCCTTTTAGGTTGATGTGGCATTAGGTGACAAATTTGCTGCTGTGGTATCGTTTCCTGTCAGCAGGTCTTATTGTACTGTGGCTGAAAAAAACAAATGAATGATGGCTGATTCGGTTTGGACCATATTGTACTCACTGTCACTATCGCAGCTTATAGGGACACGCCTAAATAAAACTGTCATTATTAATGTCACAGGGAACAGCCGTCTTTTTCCTACTGCTGTTAAAATGTCTGTTGCTTACCCACTCTCATCTCAGGCCATGACAGATACTCAGGGCCAAAGCTTCCATGCTTTATGTCATCTTTGAACAGGTGTTTTGTTTAGTGCTTCTATTTCAACGCTACATGATAAGGAGCACAGTCAATGCAAAGCTGCCACCAGGAAGAAGTGACTCAGAGTTGCAGCCAAATTCCGCAGATGGTGAGTGAATGTAAACGGAACTGAGCGACCACATTTCCTACAAAGCCCCTAAAGGATGTAGAAAATTGGAGGAAAGAAAAGACTGAAAAGGCCTGAGAGTGCTGGAAGAGCTGAGGGGGAAACATGCTGAATGACTGCAGAACAAAAACAAAATCCTGTTGCAGCAATATGTTCTCGCCTACCGTCACACTCACTTCACCAACGCAACTTTTAATCATCCGATCATGCTTGTCATGTCACCCGACAGGTCTAGTTGTGCAAGAAATTAGATTTTGCTCAAGCGAAAACACAGGCGTTTTCATCAATACAGCCTTGGAGCCGTCCACCGATTTGAAAAGGAGCAAAAACAAAGAAAAGGAAAGAGAAAATGATGTATAGGAACACAGTGAAATAAGCAGAGGACAGCACAAGAGCCTATGAGGTGATAACAATATTATAATATATGAATCCATTCTTGCCATATACTGTACATACAGTACTATAATAGTGCTATAGACAAAGAGACGTGTGAATAAGGACTTTCCTGAATGTCTGAGCTGATGGGCTCCATAAACATGTTGTTGCTGGAGGTAAAGCCCTCAGGCTGCCTCAGGCACACAGTGTATATACTGCAACCTAATGAAGCCTCCTTCATCACATCAAGACCACACAGTGCCACATGTGCTTACATTTACAGCAAGCAAAGCCTCTTTTGTTTCAGACTATGTATGGCATCTGTTATAATAACAGATAAAGTAAACAGCGGAATACAATGGAAAAATTATCTCATTGTCATAGATTATGGAGTCCTTGTATGCACATAATCCACAGCAGTTTTATCTCACCGATAGCAGCGTCGCTGTTTGTCAGAACCATTGGTCTGTTTGTTTTCAGCGTGTCAGAGGCGTATTAAATCACTGCTGACGCTCAAGCAAAACAGCACATCCTGCTGTTGTTGATCCACATTAGAGGTGTTAATTTAAAATGTGGCGTGAGTTCACACAAGACTGATTTAGCCTATCAGCTCCACACGCGACTCTCTCTGTGTTCCCCGGTATCGCTGTGTTTCGATCTCATGTCGCCCCACAACATTTTGAAACCTTTGTTTCGTGTTAAGACGGATGGAGGCAACATCAACATTGCACTAGTAAAGCGAGAAGACCGGCAACGGGTTGGGGTGTGACTGAAAACGCACACAAGCGCTCATAAAAATGCTCAAAAACCCAGTTGATTCAGCAGTTTGGTGGAATATTCCTGTGCTGCTGCTGTATACACACAGGTCTGATAGTATTGCCTGCCATACCACATGAAGGATGAAGCATACAAATAATGTTACATTATTTCTGTTTACAAAGACGGTGAAGGTGTTGATGGCTCATTGCCCCTTTTCTCTTGTCCAATACTGATATCACAGTCTTTAGTAGCTACCAACACAGGCTATTTTACAAAATTAAACTATATTTTTTCCCTTTTTTCATCTTTAATAGACAAGAATAATTGAATTAATTCATGCATTTACTTTATGTTCTGCATTAATAAACCATAAGTCAATGCCCTTTCATTATCATCATCATCATTAATATCAATATAACTTACTGTCATTAAATCTTCAACTATAGCAGCATATGAGAAAACTGACATTGCATCAGCACCATTATCCTTTTTCCTCTCTTTTTTAAATCACATAGCTCACATGATCACTGCATCCCTTACTCGTGTCCTGGTCACATGACATTGGTGGCATGCATTTCTCATTAAGTCTCTACTTAACGATCCATTTACGTTACATTTAGGGGTATTTTTGGATTGTGCCAGATTTTATGTTTTGCTTATTTGAGAGTGTTTTCATTTAATAATTAATTCAGCTTCTTAAATGTGAATATTTCCTGGTTTCTTTGCTCCATATAACAAAGAAATCATTAAAACGGAATGATTTTGGTTTATGGACAAAACAAGACATTAGAGAACATCATCATGTCGGGTTCTGGGAAACGTCAATCAATGTTTTTAAAAATTTTCTGACGTTAGACAGACCAAAAAAAGGGAAAGCAATCAATATATTAATCAATTGTGAAAATAATCATTAGTTGCAGCCCTATTTTATCCAATCTAGTGATTTTGACCAGTAGTAGTGTGTGTCTATGCGTTTATATATACACATATATATGGGCGGCATCCTTCCAAACAAGCCAGAGGCAGGAGCAACGATGAGATCCAGAAACATTCACACTGTGCCAGAAGACAAAACTGCTGCTGCTACTCTGCCCTGCAGGCCGGGCATACAAGTCATTATCATCCTCAGAAGAAACATGTTCTTCATCTGCGTTAATCTTTATGTAAACGGTCTGTCTTCAGGCTTGTTTAGCAACTCCAAACAGCATTTAAGGGAGTCCCATGTCACCGAGGCACGCACCAAAACCAAACACTGAAAAAGAAAAAATCAGACAGAGCAAAGAGATACTTAAAGTTAGGCCTTAAGTGATTCTGTTGGGTGAAGCCCAACCTCTACCCCTTCTTTTTTCCTCTTCTGTTTTACACACAGCGTCTCAAAGCGTTAGCCTGTGCTGCTATCAGCACATTGACATGACGGTAGCACGAGAGCATCTGTGCTCGCCTTTGGGCTTTTTCCTACCCATCACACCATGGTGGGCTACAGCTCAGATAATCCTGAGGCCTTGTGGCCATGGAAACCCACTCATGTATGAATCTTACTTTTTTAAACATGACTCCAGGAGAAGAGACACAGAGGACAGGACAGGACTGGGAAAAATGAAGGCAAGAGGAAACTGACAGGCTCTGTGTGCAGGACATTCCCTGGCCAACGAGTAACAACATCATCATCATCAGCATCGTCCATTTAAAACCAGGAAGGGCAATGATAAGTGTTCTCTATAAGTTTGCCCTGCAAATTCCATACATACATCCTACATGTGCAGTATCTTATAATTAACATTATGATACCAAATTTATAGATGTGTTTGAACTGACTAAAATCCAAAATATTACAAATAAAAATATATACTTTTATCATTAAATACAGTTCACCAAAAACCAAAACTAAATTTGTTTCCTTAAAGCTTAAAATTTAATTGAACTCATTTGTGGGTTCTTATGTCTCTCATAAATTTAGATCAACTTAATCCAGACTTGGCCTGAGACATAATCTCAAAAACCTACTTAAGTGATTTCACGAGGCAGTAAAAAGTTTAAAAGCATGAGGTTTTCCACAAGAGTCTGTGTAAACACAGAGAATGACCCCGGAGCATCTTGGTGTCTGGAGGAACATGTTGTATATGGAACAGTGGCTAAAAATAGCCCCGTTCAAGCTTGTCTCTTTCGAGCTTTTTTCATAAGTGTGACGTCTTGTAGATCATCAGTTGAGTGAATTCATTCTGTGAGATGCTGATTCATATGAGAATAAAAGTTTGCTTCAAAACACAGAACATCCAAGGAGGAGACTGACACGTGATGTTGGCACCTGAGAACATGAATGACGAAAACTCAAATCAATGTTTGCCCTCCTGTACATTATTATGAGCGAAGTAAGAGGCTCTGTGACAACGTGATGGAGGTCATGAACCTTCCATGTAAGGTAAAGAGGGGGAGGGAGGGTGAAGGGTCTCTGCCAACGCTGACACAGCACTGATGAAATGGAAGTAATGTGAGCTTTTGGTTATTGTTATGATGAATCATTACTACACGGGCAACAAAGGTGCCTACATTTCGGACATCACGCAACCTTCCCTGTGTCCTCAACTGCTCCTGCTTTTCTCTGCTTTGCGGTCCAGTTTCGTCACATTTCTGTCGGACGCCGGACGTGTGTGTTTGCCTCAGCGTGTTTGCCTCAGCGTGTTTGCCTCAGCGTGTTTGCCTCAGCGTGTTGTGCAGGATGCAGGGCAAAGCGGTGACATCGTGTCATCCTCGGCCTGTGAACCCGGCTGCTCTGCTTCAGCTTCTACGGTGACAGAGAGCGAGGGGGACTTTGCCCAGCTCGGCCAATCAGCACTCGAGGTCAGTTCTGTGCATGCCATCTGCCTTGTGCAGTGCTGCGACGCAGGCCTCATGTGGATTCTGATATGTTCTCCACGGTGTCAGCAGCACTGTGCAAATCACTTGTGTGTGTTTCTTCAGATAATGAAGGTGACTGTGTGTTTAATGAAATCTCTGCAGCCTCCTTCACTGCACCTACAGATACCGATGGAGTCTCATGGCTGAACACTGTCAGGATGTGAACATTCCAACACTTCAAACTTTGATGTGGTTCTGTAAGGCTGAGAGCAGTACCTGGATATCGAACCTGGTGACTCCTTTAATGCAAACGTAAGCCTCTTTCTAACCTACAATTCAAATCTTAGCTCTAAACTTAACCAGTTCCTCAGAAATTAGGTCCTGCCTCTGTCATGTCTCATCTGGTCTGGGTTGTCCCCCCTCCCTTTTTGTGATGTTTTATTTCCTGTTTTATTTTGTTGTATTGTCTTTACTTCCTGGGAGAGTTCTCTGCTCTGTTTCCACAGGAGGTTGGCTGACAGGTGAGGCGGGGATCTAATCAGCCCAGCTGTTTCCAATCACTCTTCAGCTGGTCTCTATTTATTTAAACCCGGATTTCCTGCCTTCTGGTGTCACCTCTGTTTGCTTGGTAACCTCGTCATGTTATTCCATCACCTTTTTTTTTTTCTAGACTTTGTGCTTGCACTGCCTTTTTTGTTACTTACCTTTTTCTGATGATTGTCTTTTGTCTTTTCCCCTAGAACCTGCCTTTTGATTCCTGAGCTCTGCATCGCCAGCCTCAGTGTTTTTAGTTATTCATGGACTGGGTTTTGAGTTGGTTTTGTTCAAATAAATCCTGTTACTCCTTTTTATACCATTTCTGTTTTTGATCCTTTTTTCCCCTGGCTGTTTTTGGTTTAAAACATGATAGCCTCATTAGGACCAGGTTTTGGTCTTGTTGTGGTTCTTCAAACTTTGTTTCATTTCAAAGATAAGTCTAAACTTTAAAACAAAAGTCAGGATTTGTTTAACCTATAAACTTAAGAGGCACGAACACAGAAATAATGTACTTTTTTTTTTTTTTTTGCATTACATTTTCCAGTAAATCCTGAACCAATTCTGTTCTTTGGCTGTTGCAGAGGAATATGGCTCCTCAAGATAAGAAACAGGAGACTTAAATCTTTCAAACAATGTATAATTTGTCAATGTTGTATGAAGACTGAACTAACACACACCTGAATTACCAAGGCTGAAATGTCTCTCATGCAGGAGTGTGTATTTTAAAAGTTTTACACACTTAAGACTGACGTATTCTTGATATATTGTTCCTATAGTTCAAGATTCGATGCATATGATCTAAATATATCGGGTAAGATTTTCAACCTGAAGACTGGTCACGGTCAAAAACAAAAGAACAGCGCATGTGACCATGTGACCTAATTCTTAGTAAAGAATACACTTAAGAGCTTTTCGCACTAATGCAAAAACACATTTTGCAAGCGTGAAACACAACGAGAGGGAGGCCGACACAGACAGCAGAGGAAAGGGTGCGTCCTTAGTCAGTGACGGTGAATGAAAGGCATCTCTCAGCCTGTCACGTTGTGGCTCCTCCCCCTTCAGTAACCTGAGGGAAGTGTCACTCGAAATCATGGCCTGGGCTGCAACAGCGGAGCTCATATGTAAATGTGTCAGCGTGCAGATTCATGAGTCCAACATATCAGTCTGAATATGCATGTTCAACATGGACTGGAGGGGAAACCGCTCTGCACGTGCATCTGTGCATGTGGGGGGGTGTGTGTGTGTGTACACCTGGTATTCCTTATGTTGTGGGGACCTAAATCTGTTTACACAGTGACATTATAGGGACATGTCTATCTTATGGGGACAAAGATCAAGTCCTCATAACTTCAGTTACTACATTTAAGGTGTTTCAAAGTTAGGCTGGTGTTAGGGTTAGGTTAAGGTTATGGTCGAGGTCACGGTTAGGGCGCTAGTAATTCTAAACTAGTCTCCAGGAAATGGAAGTCAATGCAATGTCCTCTGAAGTCATAGAAACCAATGTGTGTGTGTATGTGTGTTTGAACACAGTAAGTATGTCTGTGCTGATCTCAGTACGTTATAGTGACATTCCCGGTGGGAAGGAGCCTCATGACTGTTTTCATTTGTTCGACTGCCCATATCTCTTCGCGAGAAGAGCCTCGGCGAAAGTGACGTCACATTTCATCCATCTTGACTGAGCGAGTGAGGATTTACTGACCTCGCTGTTTCAAATCACTGGAAATCATTTATACTTTTGTTTTACTTTCACAGACATAACTTTGTGCTCATGACTGAAAAAAGGAGCCTTTTATTTTGCGTGTGTTACTGTGAAGAGAATTGTGACGTTCTGGGTAAATGCTCATAACGTTGTTAAAAATATCAATTTGGCTGAAAGCAGGGACACAAAGAATTCTTCAAAATAAGAATCTTAAAAGTCTTTCAGCCTTTCACACCATTATAATCCCTTGGAATATTCACAAATTAAACTTTAAAACTATATTTGATAACAAAAATAACAGGTTTAACTACTTGTTCTAATCTAAATTTAATCAGACCAGATTTATATCACTGTGTGTTATTAAAGCGTGTCATGTTATTTGCCAATTGCTAACAGTCAATAATTAAAGCCTTACTTTGACGATTTCATGTCTGTACAAAGGTTGTTAATTTCAAATGAGTACAAACTGTAAAAAAAATACTATAATATGAATATTTATAGTAAATTGGGTCAAGAAAAAATCAGCTTCATTTACACTGACATTCTTATGTGTCAGAAGATGAAAGAGGCAAATGTGTGGTTAAAAGGTTGATGTGAAGCTGATTAATTTCCTGTTGACAGTCAAATCAATTATGGTAAATTAGTGCAGTGGATTTTAATCAGTTTTAAATAAAATAACACATCATAAACTGATGTGTGTGCAGTGATGCTGCCGTGCAGTTATTTTGGCACATGAATCCGTGAGTTGCACAAATGCTGCTGCGGCATATTTATGATATGTTCCGTATCGTGGTGGTTGGGATACAACATTTCTTTAATTTCTCTTCCATTTTTTTCCCCACTTAAAAGAGCCAGTGATGTGCTGTGACGTCACAGCAACACGTGCACCAACAACAGCCAGAAAGACGCTGCCTGTTTGTGGAGGGTCAGGCGTGACTGGAGGCCTCATTTTCCTGAGGAGTCATCCTGAGTCACAGGGAGCTCCACACAAACCCGCTCACACTCGCCTCTGCCTAATATCCGGAGTCTAAACCCCCCAAAATATTAAAGGATTGGGAAGCAAAACAGATTTGGCTGTAAATGATGACATGAATCTATGGCCATCTGGCCATATTCATCAGCAGGACGTTGTCTAAATTAATTTAATCAACACATGAAGGTCAAACATTATTTAACACTTTGAGGTCTAGTTGTAATGTTTACCATTGTCTAAGACATCAAGACACATGCTGAACTCAATACAAAATGATCAAAATGTCACTATGTTCATTCTAGGGCAGCAACAAATCATTCTTTTCATTTTTGATTCGTATGTCAGTTGTTGTTCCTTGATTTATCCTTTGGAAATATGAGGAAATCGACGACAAAATGATGATATCCTCAAATGTCATCTTTTTTTTGGCCACAAACAGAACACGTTAGGAGCAAAGAAACTCTAGGTTAACTGATTTAGGACAACAGTCCGATGGCTGTTACACGAGGACAGTCTATTTTATTTTTTCCTCCATCCGATAACATTTTAATATCAGCTACTAATTTACAAACTTTCAAAAAAAAAACACTTTTTGAATAACATTTATTGTCTGTCTCTTCAATCAACTGATGCCAATTATTAAAAACTGGCCCAAATAATTCAACCACATGTAAAGGAATTCAGAGCAATTTCACAATTTGGAAGCTGAAATCACCAAAGTTATTTTCATTACCTCTGTCAAGGAGGTTATGTTTTTTGCCAGCGTTAGTTTGTCTGTTACCAAAATAACTCAAAAAGTTACGTACAGATTTTGATGAAACCAAGGAATAGATGGTTAGATTTTGGTGGTGATCCAGATCGCCATCTGGATCCAGGAATTTTATAATAAATATAATAAAACATACAATAAATGGCCAGGGTGCTTGGCAAAAAAATACAAGATAAGGACACAACAGGTTCTATAATATATCAAAGACTGATCCAGATCCTGTGAACATTCCGGATATTACAATCCAGAACAGGAAAAAACTAGGGGGCTTGTGGGATTTTGGGCACAAATAACAAATAAAGATACAGACATGCAACTAACACCAAACAGTAGCTGAGACTCTGCTGAATCTGAGGTGTGTTAACGGATTTTTGGTATCTTTAATAGCTATGGAACTAAATCCAGAAGAACCCCGCCATTACAGAAATATTCATTTTTGTGAACAACTATCAAACTAATAATGATATTAAGATGATTTTATATGCTACAGGTATGTTTTCATGAAATCCAATAATGTAGAGGAAATAATCCTAGGACTAATAATTTTGGGTGCAAATCACAATATAGGGGGAAATGAGCTCTCCAAGTGCTTTACTAGTTTTAAATGAAAACAAACAACTATTCATTACATAATTATTTAGATTTAGATTACTAATTATTTGTTGAAGCCCTGATTAAGGAAATCTTCTCATGAAACAACTGTCAAAGAAGGTTTTCTGTTCAGTTATAAGTTTAAAGTTCTTCCTTTAAATGAAGATAGACACATACACATATGCTACAAAATTAAAATACACTGTGCTCTTTTCTGCCATCTGATCGTGTGTTTCATTCATTCATCATTTAAAGGGAGAACTTTCAGCTGTGCTGACTGACACTGAAACTGTGGACTGAAGAAATGGTGATTTTCTTGGACGATCGTGTCATATAAAAGGTTTAATGAATCAGGGCTGCCACAAGTAATCCACTACTAAATCCATCACCAGCTATTTTGATAACGATTGATGACAAAAATCAGGTTTGTTGATTTCAGCTTCTTCAATGTAAATATGCTCTGGTTTAGAGACTCAAAACAATGGACTAAAGAAAATGTACATTTCTTCAGACCATATAGTTTCCTCTATCATAAATGAATCCACTCTGGAGGTAGTACAGCGCCTGATAGGCCTGATGACCTCCAACAAGTCTTATCACTCACTAATTACAAATTAAGTGAGGGATCTTCATGGCACTTAATGTCGTTTACAGGAAGTGGCATCCAGAAAATGCGGCGCATGGTACACACAGTGTCAGGCAGAGGTAATCCAGACTAGTTGGCAGGAATGAAGACACAGTTATCCCTCAGTGTGCTAGGATTTAGACTGGCAGCGTTCTCACATCAGCTTAACATGATATAAACAGAACACCTTCATGCTTCGTGTGGAGAAAAGTGACTGTAGGAGAAGCTTGAGTGGCAAAAGAATGTTTTATAAACACCACTAAAGTATGCAAATACAATTTCTAAGGTGTCATAACATTAGAATTAGTTATTCTTACACACACCAATTAGTGATAGTGAATTTGACCTCTGTATTTAACCGTTCCTTATGACACAGAACACACACACAGGCCATTTGCAGGAGCAGTGGGCAGCACTTATCTGCACCCGGGGAGCAAAGGGGGAATTGGGTGTCTTGCTCAGGGGCACCCCGGCCTGTGACCCGTCCCGGGATTTGAATCAGCAATTGCAGTTCATTTTCGTCTTGGCCATAGGTTACACGATGACTGCTGATCCTGCATTAACACCTGCTCCTCATATGCAGCACAATGTTTGTGTTTTTTTACAGTACAGTAGCTGAAAGTATAACATTTACCTTTTACTATACTGGCTCCACATCACACACTCTGAAGGCAGGGTTTGAGGGGAAAAAACAGGAAGTGAATTACTTTAATTATTCAAAATAACTGCCTATAAAGCGTGTAATTGACTTCCACGTATCCCACAGACATTTCAGTTCACAATTAGGATAATTTTAAATGCCTGATTTAAGTGCAAGCCATTAACATAAAACACATCTTAATGGGGAGGTTTGGTCTTTTTATAGGGAAAATGAGGCCGTTGTGGGATTTGAAACGACCTGTGACGACTGAGTGAGGCGTTTACTGTACGGTGTACATCTGTCTGAGAATGGTGGAACGTTCACGTTCATGTCATCATGGCTGGTTAGGAACAAAAATTCACTGCAATTTTTTTTTTATCAAATTATATTTCAAACATGAAAGTTTATACACTGTGCCCTCAAAAAAGTTACTACAAATATTGATTACTATCCGCCGATATTATTCTAGTTTTCACTGCACACTGAAAAAATGTTTTCCTGAGCCATTAAGAATTCAATGAGCAGAATTGAGCATTGGACCTTATTTTTAATATTTAATATTTTAATATTATTTTTTATTATAATTAGTTTAATAAAAGTTTTTATTTAATTAGTTTAATAAAAAGCACACACACATATATACACACACAAATTGCATATACTGTACACCAGATAGGCTAACATTAAAATGCAAAGTAAAGTGCAGAATGAAATAATAACAGTCTAATAATATATTATTTTTTTTTTGAATTAGGATAGGATTACTCTCTTTTGGTACTTTATGTAATTATTATTATTATTATTTATTATAGCTACAGTTAAAGGTTGCAGAAAATAGAATATTAATTGAATGTAAAGGATCTTAATACCTTTTATAATCCACATTCAATATTGAGCTCTCTTCGAGTTGTTTTTGTCAACTTGCCATTTCTGGTGCCTTTTCCTGGACAGACTCTTGTTAGATCTCTGCCAAATCCAAATGTCTCCTACACAGAATATCTTACTGAATATCTTATACAGACTGCGCTCTGTTCAGTTAATTTATGCACTGCCAAGTCATGAGGGAGTTTCTTTTGGTCCACTGTGTCCAACCGTGTAAAAAAAATACATACATTTACAGGAGTAGCAGAACATTGTTGATGGTGAGGTGTTTTTTTCTTTGCTGCCACAGAGAATCTGCTCCTCATCTTTCTCCCAGTGCAGAAGAGCACAGAGGTCGACTTCGCCTCCTCCTGTGCTGATACAACTTGCTACTCCAACCAACAGGGAGTGGGATAATGGTGTTGGTGGGAAACAGAAGGACAAACAGGGAGCAGAGATGGACTGTCTTGCAGAAACATTATTAATCACACAGCTACAGAAAATGTTGCCCAAACCTACAGCATGTAAAGCTGCTACAATCACACTTGCTGGATGGAAATAAAGGAGTGAAGGGCAAATGGAGGTAGATATGCTTCTCCTGGCAGCTTCCCAGAAAATTAATTCTGAATGCATATGTGCCATCTTTATGCTACACTGGGAAGAAACCATCACTCACCAGCACTATAAGCTCCTTCAATTGGCAATATCCCAAAATCCATCACAATGACTTCACAAATAGTGAGGTTGGTCAGAGTCACGGGGGAGAAACTCATTACGGTGGCTCATATTTGAGCCATGATGTTGATGTGGTATTGACAAATGCTCCACACAGAAAACAGCGTGGCATATTTCAAAGACATCCAGGCACAATGAAACGGTTTCTCATCATGGTGAATAATTTCCGGGTGCAGGCTGCTCCCTGGGTTAACCGCTCTGAGCGGTGGGAGTATTTTTTTGACATAGTGACTTAGGAAAATTATAAGATAATCACAGAACCAGGGAAGGTGAAAGAGGTTAAAGAGGTTGATCTGGCTTTTAGAGTCAAAGGCAGCAGCACTGATGAAGAAATCTTGCAATTGGTACCATTTATGCAGTTATATTTTCCTAATAATACCATTTTAAAACTAATTTGGCAATTACTAATCCTTGATATGACAATAAACTGATACATACTTTTGCTTTAATTTCTTATGTTGAGTAAAATTTAATCAAAGGGATTAATCTGTAGGAACTACTGCTTCAATTTTCACCTTTCTCATCCATAATTCAGCTCTATGTGAGCCTGGATGTGACCGCTAAAGCATCACGGCCCTTGTAAAATATATTCATGGTTAAATGAATCTCAAGAGTTCACCAACAAAATCATTAAGAGAGTCTGTGAATGTTTCCAGCTAATGTGAACAGCTCCTGCAGGATTTCACCAAAGCCTGACGAGAATCACTGCACCACCCAGCAACACCATGTTCCTGCTCAAATGATTTCAGAACAAAAGATTGTGAGACACTGTGGTTCAAAATGATTTCTCCTTAAATCTAAAAAAAACCCACTTTGATTTAAAAACTGATGGGTATGTTCATTTGGGCTCCAAATTAGCTGCCCATGTCAGTTAGACGCACCGGGTCTCAGTTCCCATCAGCCAGTTTTTGCTTTTTTGTGTGTATTTTCAGAGAAGTTTATCTCTTGCTGCTCACATGTTGACTAAATTATGAGTATAGTTAAATGTCTGTCTTAAACTGAACCAAAGAACGGATATGCAACCGTTGTTGGTGCGTTATGGTGCCAAACTGTGCGTCTGTGATCCAGGACATTCACTCCCGGTGGTTGAGGAATTTACTATATTTTGAGCCAATATAGAAATAAACTACAGCGTTGAAAACCAACGGAAGAATTCTTACCGCTATGCGAGTCTGTGAAGATGCTCTAAGATGTAAGATGATCCTTTTGGGAGGAAGGGAAAGGTCGTTCTGGACTTGGTGAGGTCCAAACTTGAATCCTGCCGTTGGTTGGGTTCCACTTCTTATCAGGGTGTTTCACTGATGTCTCACTGCGAGATAAGAGAGGAGCAATTTTTTGTCCATGTCTGCAACACTCTTCGGTCTGTACGGTCGAGGGACGTCGATTAAATTATGTGGTCTGCTGCGTAAAACCGGTGCCAAAATTCCCGCGGGCCCACTCCGTTGCAGCGACGCGAGACAATGGTTTGGTCATTTTTGGCACCGACTGAGGCTCCACCGCTGCCACGAACGCGTGCATCCGCTCATTACAACCACATCTCCAGAGCTGGTTTATTCATCCCTACGCGTGTGTGCGTGCGTGTGCGTGTGTGCGCGCGCGCCCGAGCTTGTGTGTGACGACCCCAGGGATGTGGTGAGGAGTGTCCGCCGCTCACATGTGCCACTTAGCTCCGGTTTTTGCTCAGAAGGAGGAGGAGGAGGAGGAGCGGACAGTGGAGTTCTGTGGATCTGTTGATCACTGGAGGTCCACCACGCTGCCGCGGCTTCGCCTCGTATTTAACAGGGCTGTCTTTGTTTCCTAAATGGGCCACAGCCACGCACAGTCCGACTGACACGCGCGGGTCTCGCTGTGTGACATCTGGGTTTCCCGACTGAAAACGCGAACGCTTGGCGACCCGTCTTTGTAGGGAGCAGCGGAGCAGGATGTTGCGCGTACGCGTCGTTGACAGTGCGCGCACCCGATGGGGTTTTACACACATCGGTTTATAAACATCTGCGTAAACAAAGCCTCAGTTTGTGGGGACACGGAAACACTATGCCTGAATTCCCCATTTATCCATCTATGGAAACAAAGCCTCAGCTTGTGTTTGTACGCAGAGCATTTACGAAATTCAGAAAAATCCATCCATCATCAATGTATCCACCAACCTGGTTCATCTGGTATTCCAGATACTGCTGTATCAGCGCAGGTTTATAATAATAGGAAGGTTAATTGCTTGCCAATTAGACCTTAACTGCTATACATTTTTATACTTATACGTATATTCTTATTATATAATAATTATTAAAGAATCTCTCTTGGTATATTTGTAGCCCTGTATAAAATCATTTAGGTTACAGAGCATGAAATTAATCTCAAAGTATAATAAAATGTATTAAAAAAAAAAAAAGTTCATGATAGTTAAAATAGAAAGTTCATAATATTAAAAAAGTAATGGTTAAATGTGTGCTGGATAAAAGGTATACATATGTGTACAATTTAATAAATTAGACAATTTGCAGTTAAAAGCTAAACATATATAAAAAAAAAGTTTAAGTTAATCAAGTTTATAAAATATCCAGGAGAAAAGGAGAGATGAAGTAGCAAGGTATTTTCATGTGTAATCTCACGTGTTACCTGTCTTATGTCAATCATTTCATTCCTGTGTTACCTTTGGCTGTTGTCAAACTCACGAGCCAATCAGGGTAAACTCACTGTGTAAGAGGCGGGACCAGTGGCGCAGGTTAGCTTGGTGTGCAGTGAGCATGCGACAGGAGAGTGTTTTATCGTGGAGGTCGACTAGTCGTTGTCCTGATATAAACTTCTGTGTGACCGGCACAAGGTGAATATGATGTGTATGCCTGTGTTTTGTGCTATATCTAACTGTTATAGTGTAAAGACACTGGGTGTGTAACACGGTTAGGGACACGCTAGCTAGCGGTAGCATGCGGTGCTAATGTGCCTGTGTATCGTAGTTTTTAGCATTAAGATGTTTCTGAAGCTAAAGCGAACTAATGCTAATTCAACAAGAGATGGCGTTTGATATTGTGGTTCAACTTATGATAATATGCTTAAAGGAGGCGGATGTTGGAGAAGAGAGGTCGAGACGGGTTCCCAACAGACGGCCCTGCTGTTTTTTTTCTTCCTTGTGACTTCGCTGCTGTGCGTCGTGGCCCGCGTGTGTGCTTGAACTCTGACTGCCATTGCCATTACCCTGATGTGAGTGCCATCACTTGTCATCTTCCATCCCTACTAACAAACATTGGATTCGTGAGTACTAACTGAAAACCATTGTGCACGTGCTTTTGTTTTATTTATTTATTTTTTGCTTAGTTGAGTGAAGTGGCCATTACAGTTTTTAGACCCCACCGCACACAAGCTTCATCCATCAGACCTGCAACGGGTTTAAGTTTCATTTGTTGTGTTTTATGTGAATGTGTGTGGGCCCACAGGTCCATAAATATTGGGAAATCGACACAATTCTAATCTTTTTGGCTCTATACACCACCACAATGAATTTGAAATGAAATGAACAAGATGTGTTTTAACTGCAGACTTTCAGCTTTAATTTGAGGGTATTTACATCCAAATCAGGTGAACGGTGTAGGAATTACAACAGTTTGTATATGTGCCTCCCACTTTTTAAGGGACCAAAAGTAATGGGACAATTGGCTGTTCAGCTGTTCCACGACCAGATGTGTGTTATTCCCTCTTTATCCCATTTACAAGGAGAAGATAAAAGGTCTAGAGTTCATTTCAAGTGTGCTATTTGCATTTGGAATCTGTTGTAGTTAAAAGTATTAAAAAGTGAAAGTTTGATTTATGATAATTTGTCCCATTACTTTTGGTACCTTAAAAAGTGGGAGGCACATACACTCCTGATCAAAATTTTAAGACCAGTCGAAAAAATTGCAAGAATTCACATTTTGCACTGTTGGATCTTAAGAAGGTTCCAAGTAGTGCTTCAAAATGCAAAAGGAAGAAATGGGAGTGAGACAAGAAAAAATTTTGAGTAAGCAATTTATTGTAAACAACCATTAAACTGAAATAGGCTGTAGCCTTTAAAAGCCCAAATCTTTGCAAAAATGTGGATTCAGTGTCATTTTCAGTCAGGTATCCACACTGTCATGACCTCCTGATGGCAAAGGCAAAAAAGCTTTCTCTCTTTGAATGTGGTTGGATTGTTGAGCTGCATCAGCAAGGCCTCTCGCAGCGTGCCATTGCTGCTGAGGTTAGACACAATAAACCAGTCATTTTAAACTTCTTAAAAGATCCTGAGGGTTATGGAAAAAAGGTCAAGTGGTAGACCCAAAAAAATTTCAGTGGCCCTGAGCCGGAGGGCAACTGAAGTCCAGTTGGCTGGCCAGTGGCATCCAGTTGGCTGTCCGTCAAGACACGGGATGATCCTCGGCCCAAATTAAGCTTGTCACTGGTGCCAACTGCAGTCCCATAACCATTAGACGGCATCTGCGAGAGAAGGGTTTTAAGAACAAAAAAACATCTTCAAAGACCTCGTCTCCTTCAGCGGCACAAAATTGCCCGTTGGGAGTTTGCACAAGAGCACCAAACATGGGGCACTGAAAGGTGGAAGAAAGTTTTATTCTCTGATGAGAAAAAAATTAACCTTGACACCAAGTGGACACCAGTTCCAGACAGTGGATGCCCTCCATGAAGCCATCTTCACCACTTGGAGCAACATTCCCACTAGCCTCCTGGAAACACTAGCATCAAGCATGCTGAAACGAGTTTTTGAGGTGATCAACAAGAATGGCACTGAGTCCTTTTTTGAACATTTTATTTCTATTTTAGGGGGTTTTTGGGTTTTTTTTTTTGTTTTTTTGAGATGTGGTCTTAAACTTTTGATCAGCCTATTTCAGTTTAATGGTTGTTTGCAATAAATTGCTTACTCAAAATTCTTTCTTGTCTCACTTCTATTTCTTCTTTTTGCATTACTACTACACTACTTAGAACCTTCTTAAGATCCAACAGTGCAAAATGTGAATTCTTGCAATTTTTCAAATGGTCTTAAAATTTTGATCAGGAGTGTATACAAACTGTTGTAATTCCTACACCGTTCACCCGATTTGGATGTAAATACCCTCAAATTAAAGCAAAAAAGTCTGCAATTAAAGCACATTTTGTGCATTTTATTTCAAATCCATTGTGGTGGTGTATAGAGCCAAAAAGATTAGAATTGTGTTGATGTCCCAATATTTATGGACCTGACTGTATTGAGTTTGTTTTTTTGATGTCATTGATTTGAAGGTAACTTGGGTATTTAAGAGGATCAGATTTCCTTATTTTTTTTAAGTATAGAAACAAAAGGTGTTTTCTTTGACAGTCAAAAGAAGTGTTTTGTTTTGTTTTTATAAAAGAGTTTAAGAGTACCTGTTTATTTTTTCAAGTGTTTTCAAACATTTTGTTTTTGGAGCATAAAAGAGAATTACCAATTCTTTTTTTTTTTTTTTTTTTTTTTTTAAAAATAAAAAGCTGTACATTTTATTTATAATTTTGCCATTTATTTCATTAAGGAAATATTTTTCTATTTAAACTTTTTATTAAATAAATACATGTGAGGTTTTTGTATTTAAAGTACAGTTGTGGTCGTTTAAGAGTAACCTACATAATTAAAGTTGCATATAAACTAGTTGTATTTTCCTACAATGAGCCCAAACCCAGTCTCATTGTATTAACCACTCTAGCTTTTCTCTTAACTACATGGGACTTGGGTTACATATTTATATATACACACTGTGTAGAGCAATTTTGAAACAGATATAGTAAAAGCTTTATGCAAAGCATGGTTTGAAGTAAATTAAAGGTAAAAAACAAAAAATAAACCCATGAAGAAGATGGTCTTTTGTCAGAGCAGGATCAGCTTCCCTACATAATTAAAGTTGCATATAAACTAGTTGTATTTTCCTACAATGAGCCCAAACCCAGTCTCATTGTATTAACCACTCTAGCTTTTCTCTTAACTACATGGGACTTGGGTTACATATTTATATATACACACTGTGTAGAGCAATTTTGAAGAAGATGGTCTTTTGTCAGAGCAGGATCAGCTTCGGTCTGGTTTTGGCATCATTATGGTCTTTTAGTTGTTCAGGTGTGGAGCCCACAGAGTCTGAATGCAGAGTAGATTTGATGAGTTCAGTCTGTTGGCTGGAAACTGAATTGACACAATTCAGCGGCCTGTGACAGAAATGACACATTTCAGGTCACAAACCATATTCCAGAGGAAATGACTGCAGAGCATACATGATGATTCTGTTCAGTCAGTGAGTGTCAGCTTCCCACTCACAAACCAGTGGAAATTCACCATTACAGCAGCTCACTGTGTGTCTGCTCTCAACATGCATTAGTGGAAGGCCTCGAGCACAGGAAAACATGTGGCTCATTTGGCAAATTGAAACAGTAGTTGCTTTGCGTTTCTAGCCTTATTGCTCTAAAAAAAAAAAGAGAGAGAGAGAGACAGATGAACGGTGGTTGCTCAAAAATGTCACCACTTCTCTAATTTTGTAGCCCTCTCAGCACAGTGTCTGTCAGTCTGGGATGCACTGACCTCTGGATCCTCCAATTCATTGTCAGCGGAGTGTGACTCACCACTGTGGGTCCTTTAGGTACCGGAGGGTGCAGGAGTCACACAGTAATGTGGTCGTTTGTGTGTGTGTGTCTGCTCACAGCTTTGACCTTGCCAGTCATCTGACCGGTGGTGACCTGCTGGGCAGTGATGGAGTCCTCGTGCGTATGGCACAACAGGCCATTATGAATGAGAAAGTTAAAGTTCTGGTTCTTGGTCATATTGACTCAAGCATTTTTAATAGTAGCACTGGTTATTATTTAAATAGAAAAATGTCCCTCTTTCAGCCATTCATTAGTTGTTTTATGCTCAGTTTTGAGTTTTTGTGGTACTCACCATTTTGCCCATTCTGTTATGTTTTAACCAGCCTGAATATAAAGATGTGCCTGTTGTGTTTGTGCATTAGTGTGTGTGCATTTGTGCGAGAGAAAAACAGTCAGGAGGAGATGAATGAATAAATGAATGAATGAATGCCCTTCTAGTGCTGCTGTAAAATGGAATGTGATTTTAGTCATTAAAATGAAATGATGAGATGATCAGTGTTAATGTTGTGGCTAAAATAAATAAACACATGGAGTCTGAAATGAGTAAAAAAAAATACAGTGAATTTGCTGAAAAAAGTTCTTTGTGGAGCCGGGCTCTAATTCGCCCTGAGGATGGATTGCGTTGAAAGTGTGGTTTTCACCATTAGATCTGAGGACACGTTCAAGATGCACTGGGGTGCGTGAGCGCTGCACATGTGATCAGACCACTTAGGATGGATATTACCTGGTCTGAACAGGGTCTTTTAAAATGCCTCATCACGCTCCATGCCAGCAGCTGCTTTAGGCTGGATCTTCCAGAGAAAATGGTCTGGCAGTGAATTCAGCAAGAGTGTTTGAAGGAGAGGTGAGAGCAGCAGCAGACAGATTAATTTCATTGAAAGGTGACTGATGAGGTGGGTTGGGAGCAGATGGAGCTGGGCCTGACTTGCAGGGGGACGTTGCCCCAATCGCCCCTACACTAGCCAGAGTCTCGTTCCCGTCTATATTTAGTACAAGGACCACAGATTGCAGTGAGTGCTCCAGGGCGAGGCTGTTCATACGGGCAAGAACTGCTGCCATCCGTCTCTATGGCCCGGGGACAGGCACGATCCCGGCTCACGCTAACATAAGAGAGGACTGATGTGACCGCGTTGTCTGACTTCAGGTCTACTTAAAGACATAACAAAGCGGTCGCCTTCAAAAACTTTTTTTGAAAAGGGTACGGCATCCCTCTTCTCCATCCACGTCAGTTAAAATATAAAAATCCCTCATCACAGTGGACAGGATTGACATTAAGTCCAAATGTCAAAGCAGCTCAAGCTATTTTTTTAACGTTGTGTCCATGCTCTTACCTTCCTGATCACCCCCACCTCCAGGAGTCTGTGGTGAGTGATGAAGGTCTGAGCAGGTGAGACACAAAAATGTGAGAAGACTCTGTTTTTAGATGCAGTTAAACACTGCACTGTAGACTTAAAGGTGAATGCTGTGAGTCTCGCCTTTCACCGAGAAGAGGCTGTGAAGTTTCCACAGCAGAAAGTATCCAGAGAAACATCCTCTGGAGATTCTTCTGCTTTTGTGAACATATCTCACCCACACCATCGCTCCTGGAATTCATGTTTAAATATGAGCGTTTGTGAAGGTTCTCAATCATCCATGTCATAGTTGTCTTCAAGAGTTTGCTGTGGGCGACAGGTCTGGCTTAAGTAATGTTGAATATGTTTAACCTCTCAATCATGTCTTTAACTTAACTCAAGCACGTCCAGTTGACAGTAAATATCCTCTCCTGAACTTATGACAGATAAGTTCAGGAGGATTTGGGACCGACTCTAAATATCCAACTAAGTCAGATGTCAAACCAAGACTCTTTTTGCTTTAAAAACAACTGCCTCCTGTTATATGTACCATCGTGCATGTGTGAAACTAACCTTTGCTTCTTCTCTGTCTGGCCCAATTTATCCTGCAGCCTGTCCATCAGTCACCACCCTCACAGTGTCCCACACAGACACACTCATCACTCAAACCAACAGCAAGCATTCAACTTTCTGACATGGAATTACGCCCACAACTCTCCAATGCACAGTTACAAACTAATTACTTCTGTATCTCACCTACATGAGTTTAAGACATTAAGAAATAAAATTCTTAAAAAGCCTTCAGTGTCTGTCCTTGAATTACACATTTTATTCAGACATACACCAAATCATTAACAGCCAATTTATTTTTTTAAAAAGCTTCGAAGTTATCTTACTCTACAAAAACAATCATTTATACATGTAAAAAATGAAAATACAAGAAAATGATGTGCTGCAACAAACGTCTGTGAACTTTACAAAGTACAGCCTCTCTCTCCAAAGGAAGAGCCAACACTCCCCGAAGTCGTGTCTTTCCCATAACTTTTTTCAATCTAATGACAGATCTCCATGACGTCCCTTTATTACATTGTTACTATATATGATTAGTTTTGTTTTACCTCAGGAAAACCTGAGACAATGTAATAGAACAGATAACGAGTCCTTGAAAAAGCAGGAAAAACCTGAATCAATGACAGTATCTCATGGCTTCAGTGTTATAGTAACTGCTTTATAAATCAAATAACCTTGAAAAATGTGATTCACAGTTGTGACTGCTGGAGGTTCAGGCGATGGCTGCATGGTTTGCCGAGTTGCAGTCTCACATGGGGTAGTTCAACACCACATCCTGTTTGGCCAGCTCCAACAACATAGGATCGTCGAAGAACTTGCTGATGCTCACATCTTCGCTCAGACCCTGCAGTACAAAGTCATTAGTCATTGCAGAACAATAAAATAAAACAAACGAAAACAAAAAAAAATTCCTATGAAATGGTAATCATCATGTGAATATGAGGTTCACCTTGCGCCTTCGGGTCTTGATCATGAACTCTCTGGCCAGGTGGGGGGCAGGCTGAGGCTCAAGTGGCCTGATCACGATACTCTTGTCCAGGGGGTCACCAGGAACAATCTGACATGAAAATACAAGAGAAAGTTAAAACGCGCACCATGAACAATGCGAGAAACAACCTGACAACATGAAACATCAGTACACATCATCACTTTGAGCTTTAACAAGCTGAGAGGACACTTCTGAACCCTTCACTAAATATCTGATTTAGCTGCAAGTCTGTCTTGTTATTACTGAGTCAGGACTGAGTCCATCAACATGATGGAAACAGCAACGTGCAAGTGATGTCACGCACTTTGAGTTTGTTTCAGTTTCATCAACGTAACCTTCGTAGGTTAACTTGGGAGAGGAGCTCACACGTTTTAAAACAAAACAGAACTATTATCTTTAGGAACTCATGGTATGACCTTGGTAAAATGGTTTCTTTGTCAATTAAAATGCAAAAACAGAACAAAGACTAAGAGGTACGTTGTTAGGAATCTAACTAAAACAGGAGGAAAAGGGAAATATTTATCCACAGAGTTGCTTAAGCCCAATCAATAGATGATGGGTAGCTGCTTAAAGCAGCAACTCAACACAGTCCTGCTGACAAGCCAGTGCTGGCAGTACCTAATCAAAATAATGAGGCAGACTCATAATAACCCCACTGGGTTTATTAGAGCAACATCAGAGATCACGGACTCATGTGTCAAAGACTTATTTTCCAGGGCAGTGGAACTTGGAAGTGCTCTCAGGCATTGTTTGTCAAAGTCCAGACTCAGATT
This sequence comes from Brachirus orientalis, assembly GCA_016785285.1. NCBI lineage: Eukaryota > Metazoa > Chordata > Actinopteri > Pleuronectiformes > Soleidae > Brachirus > Brachirus orientalis. The sequence goes on along the minus strand of JAFBJR010018220.1, from coordinate 5,897,644 downwards.
GCTGGTTAGACCAGGTACAGATTACAGCTGCTCTTTAGAAAATAATTTGGTGCAAGATTGAAAAAGGTATTGTTACTGGACCTCCAAGAGTCCAACAATAACCTAAGACTAAGGAGCTGATAATGACAAAATTCAAAATAAAAAAAAGACCCATTTAAGACAAGGTCATGAAAAACTCCCGAGGAGAAATCTGAGTAATTGCTTTCTAAAATTATATTAGCTATTTGATTAGACAACATAATTCTAATCCCATGGCACAAATACAATGGACAAAAATAAATTTCAATTTCATCTTAAATTACTGCAAGACCATTCTTTCCAGCTAAATCAAAACAATCAAACAAATCAATAGTTTTTGTTCCATTACACAAACCTACAAGGAAAAAATAGTTTTCTTTCTTGTCTGGCACTTGCATCAAGTTTATACCGATTAAATCCTTATTAACCTTCCAGACAAATGGGCTTAGCAGTAAGTGGAGTTCATTTTTATTAACACAGCTCTAAAGAATGCAGAAACCACCACATGTCAGCCATGACAGAGATGTAGACAGCCACATTACAAACTTAATGACGCAACACATCGCTCTTCTTCACGTCATAAACGGTTTCGTCAGAATGACAAACATTCACAAAAGGTCGGTCATTCTGCTGCACAAGCTGCCACAGTTTTATGTTGTTTATGCACGAGTGAATAAGAGCATAAACAAACCCACCCAGCTCCCCATCGGTGAAGAACAAATGTTTTCTTTCACACTGCAATGCACAAATAATGGAATTGTATTGATTTTTTGTATGCATGGGCATGAATATTCAAATATTCATTTATTATTAAAAATAAATAAGTTAAAATGCCAATTTGTGCTTAAAAAACAACACTGAACAGTGTTTTATTATCAATAGGTCTCCAATTATGGTGTATATATTATGAGGTTTCTTTAACGTATTGTGCAGCAGCTCCTCTAATCTCAACATACTGTGAAGCTCAGTCACCGTCCGATCTGTACTGGAAACCGGATTTGTTCAACGCACGTGCGAATGGCAAATGAGCGACAGTTTTAGTGGCCACCAAGCATAAAACCCTAATAATAAAGAATACCTACTAAAATTATTTATTTTATTTAAAATACCCAAAACTGTCATTAATTGTTTTGACAGGAAGTAGCTATTTGTCACATATTTGTTGAACAAATCATGTTTTGAGTTTGTACTGGCAGCAACAAACCCCCAGAAGTAATGGAATTTACCTGGGTTACTGAATGCATCTCGTTACCTGCTATTAGTCAAAGCTCATTACACTGTGAACCCCACTTTAAGCTCACTAGGTTCCTTCTGTGGCACTGCCTGTGCACGCAGGTGAGAGTTGATGACACCTGATGCAATCGATGTTTGTTTGAGTACATTACTGAATTTACTGAATCCAACTTCAAATTAAATCCAACTTTACATTCAACATTTAAACCTCCAAAGCTACTGAGAATGAACCTGATTTTTTTTCCCTTTGTGTCCAGAGCCAGAATTAATGACAGCAATCATGTCTGAGTGTATGAATCATACCTGCCAGTGGTGGAACACAGACAGAGCAAAGGCTTGTCCCTGTGTGTGTGTGCGAAGGTCTGTCTCGAAACCAAAGGAGTCGATGGCTGGGATGAAAGCTTTGATGGTGTAGAGTGGAGACCCTGGAATCGGTGCATCTTGAGTCACATGACCTCTAATAAATGAAAAACACATAAAAAAAAAAAAAAACACTCAAATTATTGAATTTCAAAGATGGTCTCTTTTAACAAACCTAGTTATACAAATACTGAGCAAGGCTGCAACTTTTTCATAATATATAAATAAATATTTTCTCAATCAAACTGTTATTTGTGTAGAACTGGTTTCCCTAAATTCACAGTGACCTCTGCAATTTTCGGATATTTTTGCTTAAAGCCTTATTTAAACCACAAAATGATTATAGAAATAGTTGCTAATTAGGACTTTGAGGTATTGACATTTTGCTTGAGTGGATGTTGAACATCGAGAGGATAATGAGAGTCAACCAACCTTCTTCGAGCCAACACTGTGTACACAGCAGATACACAATCTGCTGGAGCCTGAACCTCCACAAAGTAGTAGGGCTCCATCAGCCTTGGAGTAGCCTGGAACAAAAGGGAGGCTGTGCATTAAAAAGATGATAAAGCCTGTAGAACCAAAGTAGGTATCCTAATGTAAAGCGCACCCATGGATTTATGATAAGAGAAGTGAACGAGATAAAGAAGATGAGGAAAGAAGCCAAAATCATTGGAGGAACAATGTTATCGGACTACGACTAAAAAAGAGCTCATGTCAGCGAAAAAAAATAAATCCCACGCAGTAATCAAGGTAATGGAACATTACAGGACGGGACTAATGATAGATGAGGAGAAAGTAGGAAGTTTGTAGGGAATGACCTCACCATGAGGAAAGCTGAGTACACTACTCTCCTAGCTGTGGGGATGACCTGGCCTCCGCCTCTGTGGAGAGGCTCCTGAGCGATGAGTGCATCCAGGATCTTGAACTTGACATTCCTGATGGCTGAGGAGAACACAAACACAGAGTTATAGCAACACGATACTCTTAAGGGGGGGGGGGGGGGGTAAATTACATTTTGCACAGTGCATAACGCCAGATCTTGGAAATTCCAGGACCAGTTGGAAGTACAGAAAATAAAGGTTTTATGAAGTAAAACTTACGCTCATCACACAGAGGTCCTTCCCTGGTTCCCCACTGGAAGCCCTGGACGATGCTGTCTTTGACTGAGCCCAGCAGAGCCTTGTCCACCTAGAGAGCAAAGACAAGCACGCTTACAGTTACAGTAGCCTACAAAAAAAACATATCTCATCCTCGGAACGTGCTGTGCAGCAAAGTGACATCAGTAGAATATCGTCACCTTTATTTATAGAGATAATATTAAATATTACATGGCCACGATGGGTGCAGATAATATAAATTAGAAATGATAAAATTACAGTCATCTGTGTCGTAGATTTAAAGATGTGTATGTTGCACTTTCATTGACAAATAATATAGATAAATATAAAATGTACTTGACCCAGTATTTTTTATTGACAAGATTTTCATCATTTAAGACTGTAGAGTGACAATATGGAGGGTTAATCTGTTGGTATATGACCAATAATTTGAAGCTGTCACTCTGAACTATTTGCTAAATATTTTTCACCTTATCCTGGTGTTTTCTAGAGTAACATTAACATGGAAACTTTTGTGTCACATAAAGATAAAAATATATGAAATTTTTGGATGCAGCAGCACTTTTAATGCATCTTTTGATACTCGGGCCAAAGAAGTTGGCAGTTCAGAGTTAATTTCAGCTTAAACAACAAGGTGAAGCTCCCAAATCAGTTGGTGAAGAAGAGAATGCCAACAGAAAAGGTGAGTTTTTATTTTTTCCTTCGCGTTGAGCAGCAAAGCTGTGGTGAGGAAAATGTGGTGTTGATAATCCATTGTCATTGTTCTGATTACGCATCTTAGTTCAAAACAATTCAGTATGGCTCATCTCAGCAGCTCACAGGTTTTGGTTGCTTAGTAACAATGGAAGCAACAGAAGCACATCTTTCATGCAGCATAGGTATAAAGAAAAGTGTTTTAACCACTTCGTGTGAACACCCAGAAATCTTAAATTTTTTACCTAAGCACAGCGATAAAGGGGAGAAAAGAAAAAAAAACAGTCTGATAATAACTTACCTCAGAAGGCAGCGTGTCGTCCACAAGAATGTTTGGCCCTGTTGTGTCAGGACCGAAGGCCCAGATAGACCTGGCAGCCAGCAGATCCCAGTCATACTTTGTCTGGAAAAACTCTCCCAGCTTCTTCCTGCCATGAGGAAACAGAACAGCCACCGTTTAAAGGGAGGGATTTTACACATTGTGTCAGCTGGAACATTAAGGAGATTGGTTGTTCGAGGGCACAGGGGTTAATGGAATATGAGGAGTGGAGCGAAGGTTTAGTTTAATGGTGTGTGAAGTATGTCATTCTTCTGGCCCTGCTATTCCTTACTGGCACGGTTGGGTCCAGATGGCCTCATAGACAAGCAGAGGACTGACAGGAAACTGCTCTTGAGCAGAACACACACACACACACACACACACACACACACACATAATGCATGCGCCTCAAGTCACAAGAATAGAAAAAAATCATGCATGCTTTTAGTGCATGATTCAATTACTGTAAGAGAAGTGATCAATACTCCGAGGAGGGTTTTAAATAAGCACATACTTGCCATAATACATACACTGTGCATTATTTTTCTTAATACAAATAGAATTGGAGTTCTACAATACATATCAAATTATTTAAATAAAGATACAAATGTGTCAGTACTGATCATAGCTTTCAAACGGGTCGGTTTTGCAGCTTTGTGGTAGATTTTGTGTGGAAAAAAAAAAAAGGAGTTTTCAAATCAAATTAAATTTCAGTTGAATGTAAAAACAGCAGCGCACTGTTTTACTACCGGGATTACAAAGTGCAGCACAGGGTTGTCACTGTCTGAGTTGTAATTAAAACTGTAGGGTAAAATAAAAGTGAGCCCATGTTGGTCTGTAATGATAAGCTTAAGAAAACTGGGTATCACACAGGGATTTAAAAGGATTATTACCCTCCATTCCGATGAGCGTGCAATTAAAATGACAACTTTTTCAGCCGAGGGGAATTTTCTTTTACTCTACGTTTTTTCCACATTTAATTAAAGAGCCAATCATCATTTTTTTATCCCTTCCAACTGTTGGATAAATGAGAATAAGTGATCGGTCAGAAAGGCTCTGAAACATGAAGACATTTATTTGGCTAGAATAAAATCAATGACTCGCATCTGTAAGCACATCAGACGTTACATCAGCTCCAATCATTAGCACGCCACTTTAACATTTATAAGTGTGGTGGGTAATATCTTCTCCATCATACCTATTCCATGTGATCTGCACCACCTCATTCTCAATGTCCTCAGCCAGCCCCTTCTCCAAGGGCTCAGCAATCATGGTGATCTTATTCCTGTCAATGACATCACACAGCTGTCAATCACACATTCTGGACTGGTGAGATACTCGGCTAGAGGGAAGGACAGTCAGAGTCTCCAAGCACACACAGCACAAACTTAACACCAGTGACAAATGCAGCATCCAAACCAAACTGTTCAAGTCAGAAATGTAAATCTTTAAAGTAAAAAATAAGGCAAAGCCATGACTTTTGAGATACATTAGGAATCTAAAATCTAAAGGAAGCATTCACAATGTTGTTTAATTCATACTTTTTGTTTGGTGTTTCAGCAAAGCACTTGAGAGATGATGTTTCCACAACTGTTTCACAGAAGGTCACAACTGGGTCTGCGACCTGTGGGAAAAGATGAGTAAAAATACAAAAAAAAAAAAAAAGAGAACAAATGTTTAATTCAAGTGCTGTACCTGAAACTGCAAATGACAATAACTTGTCAATTGTGATATAATCTTTCTGCAAAAATTAACAGACTTAGTAACTGATGACTCTAAAATAAACATTGTTGAGTGATATAACACGACAGCTTGAAGAAGATTTACTTTAATGTCGATCTCTGAATACATCTTCCTCAGGTCGTGCATGACACAGTCCAAGTAGAGCTCTCCCGTGCCTAAGATAACGTGTTCTCCAGACTCCTCCACCTAAAACAAATACAAATTTATAGATGAGTGGACTTGTAGTTTCTTTTTGTTGTTTTGTTTTTCCATACAGGAAATTTAAATTTTCTTACAGCAACATTTTCAAATGTCACAGCAATGGCCTTTGAAGCCAAGACTCTTTTGAAAAAAAAACAACAACAACAAAAAAACACTTTGGTGATGCACCACAGCTGTGACTGGCATACCTTTGTGGTTAGAGATGGATAGCTCTTGTTGACCTTCCTCAATCCATCCAGCATTTTAGGAAGCTCTGATGGGTTGACAGGTTCCACTGCAATCTTGATAACTGAGGCAGTGTTGAACTTTAACGGCCTAAAAATCTGAGCCTGGCACACAAGACAAAAAGAGAGTTAACTGATGCTGCCTAAAATGATGTGCTTTTAAAGATCTCACTCAATTTTCTCTCTCATATGTCACCTCTTCATTGCCTCTGGGTTCTGTGATGGTGGCAGTTTTAACAATTGGCTGGTCACAGCCTTCAATGAGCACCCAGTTACCAGCAGGTACTCGATTCACTTCAATTTGATATCTGCAAATATGACAGGAGTGTCAGAAATTGATTCAGACAAATGTTAACTTCTTACTCAAAAACTTTAACCAAAACTCTGCAAGGTACCTGGCGACAGAAATCCACAGGCGTCCCACAGTGCAGACCTGGGAGTCTTCCTCATCTTCAAGGGTGTAGTTCTCTCCTAAGACCTTGACTGGCTGTCCTGCCTGAATAGTGCCGCTTAGGACCCTTCCAAACGCATGGAACTGAACCCCATCCTCAGTGCTGTACATCTTAGTGGTGTGGCACATCAAAGGGCCCTGGAGGCGAGAGACATGAGGTGAGCAGGAGAGAGGGATTAGAGAGAGAGAGAGATTAGGAAATGGAGACAGAAAAGTCTTACCACTGTAAGGTAACATTTTTCAAAAAAAAAAAACACTTTCAAGGGCTTTGGCAAAAGAAAGTTAGTCTAATGACAAGAACTTGGAAAACTGTTATTAATGTCCTGCTTAAAGAGCTGGATGGATTCATTTTTACGAACAATTGACTTCCACTCAAAACAGATTACAGATATTAGCAGGTTTAAAACATTTATCCACATTTTACCAGCAAATAAATAGAAGACTCTTGTTCTCCCTCCATTATACTCACATCAGGGTCACACTCTGCCATGGCCTCCCCCAGGTCTGAGTCCAGCCCTCCTGTATAGGTGTGCTCTATCTTGGTCTTGGCGCCCTCTTGTGGTGAGGGGATGTGCTGAACACACATGTCCACAAAGCCTAGAGGACATCCGTGGTTGATTTAAATTAATTTATCATTGTTCAATGCAGTATGCCCCCTTAATCTCTATATTAAAATAACATTTATGAACATATAAGATAGATACAGTGCCTCTATAAGCCTGTAGAGTACTACATTCATTACCTTTTTTAAATATAGAGAATCACAAAAATATTTGTTGTTCTACAAACAAAACATGTCTTAATAAACTTGCTTTTATAAACGTAACATAAATCACAATTAGGGCTAAATAATTAGGTGATTAATCCAACTTAAAAGGTTTTTAAAGAGATAAAATTAATAACAAATCTATTAGTTAATTTGATTATGAGTTGTGGTTTAGTATTTCCATGTGGAATTCAAGAAGCAAAGGTTAGTAAATGTGGCCTTGTTGAAAACAAGTGTAAAAGAACAAGCTTCATTCTAAACATTTACAATACAACAATCACTCACTTATCTTCTACCGCTTTATCTTCCACACATTGCATAATAGATAATAACAAACATAAATAATAGGCAAAAAAGACGAATATACAGAAAAAAAAAATCATAAAGTCATACCAGTGAATTCTCCAAAGAAGCGATTGCAGACCAGCCTCAGCAGGGGTCTAATGTTCAGCTTCAGTTCCTCTTTGGTCAGATGGATCCCCAGCTCATCCAGAACTCGGGGGAGGGATGTGTCCACATCACCAACCACCTGCATAAAAACGGTATTTGGGTGAAGAAAACCCACCAAGTTTTGCATCTTGTCCCAGGAGCTCAAAGATGTTACAGCTAGTGTCCAACCTGTGAGAGGATCTTGTAAAGAGGCTCCAGAATAAATTCAACAAAGCTACGCTGAGAGTTGCTGCTGGGAGCTTTCTTTGTAAACTTGCGACTGAAAAGAGGAGAAAAAAAAAATCAGTGGAGAGTCAGAATGTGTTAGATGAAGAGTAGTAGATACTCCCAGCTGTGTGGCTTTTTTAAATGAAATCCATCTTAGTTACTCACGTTTTTGGATTGAAGTAAATGTCTCCCCAGAGCCTCTTGGCAAACTCATTATAGTTAATGTCACCTATAGATGCAAAGTAAGCAGATTAATACCACAGTAAGTGCTTTAGGCACAGGATGAGAAGGATGTTTAATTTCTTTGTAGATGCTCATAACCTGAGGAAATGGCTCACCATAGGTGTCCGAGTAGATTTTTGCAAAAGAGCCAAGCGTGAAACAGATGCTGTACTGAGAGCTAGCGAAGCACACATTTCCAAGGAGAGGAGACACCACCAAATTCTCATCTGTGGAGTATGTGCTAAAAGGGTAGAAAGACAATCAGTCACCATTTGTACAGTTTTTGTCAGAGTTGACGATACATAATTCTTATTAATAGAAGAATGTGGGTCCCATTTTAAAAATATCTGGCACCATAAAGCTTCAGGAAAGAGTGGAGCAAGTAAAAGATCCCTAGCCATTTGGTGAAACACAAACTTATCCAATCATTCTAGACAGTGGGCATGAGAAGGTTGGAGTATTACCTCAGCAGACCATTGACCTCATCTACGATATGGCGCAATTTATAATAAGCATCCGTCGGTGGCAGTTTAAGCTCCACAATGAGCCGGTCCACTTTGTTGATGCAGATGGTGATGGCCATACGCTCCTGTACTGCATGTTTGATGAGCCGCTCTGTGTTCAGCATTACCTGGGTAAAGACACAACGGTTGAAGTTGTGTTGTGTGTAGAGAAACTGCAGGGTTGAAAAGACATCAAAAAAACAGAAGATAAAGAGGTCACTCACTCCCTCTGCTGCATCTATGAAGAGGACGACACCATCTGAGATCCGGATGCTAGATGTGACCTCGTCAGAGAAGTTTACATGGCCTTTCAGAGAAACACAACATTTAACATTATTTCTAAACATTTGAGTTATACATCATTATGTAAAACATCAAATTAAAAATCAACTCTAAGCCCCATACCTGGAGTGTCCATGATGTTAAAGAGGTAAGATTTGCCTCTGGAGTCTGGCAGGACCATTGTGACAGGAGTACTCTTAATACCAACTCCTCTCTATGGAAAAATAATTACATGATACAAATGATTTTTACAGGAAGAATCAGAGTAATAATTTTTCAGTTTCTGTAAACAATTCCTCACAAATACATCCAACAACCCCCATTTTAAAAAGATGTGGTCAAGCTTTCAAATTCAATTGCATTCTGTCCTGGATTACTTGCTCATGTTTACAATTTGTTTTCTAAAATGTTTTAACTTGAGTGTCCAGAGTTCAACCATAACACTTACCTCCTGCTCTGTGAAAAGGATATCTGTGTATCGGAGCTGTAAATGTTAAAAAAAAAAAAAAATCAGTTTAGAATCTTATTAAACATATAATTAAACTACCCAATTATTATAAACAAAACTTACATCCACATCATCTCTCTTCCTGATTTCTGGGTGAGTCTGTTCAATCAGGCAGTCCACAAAACAGGTCTGGAGAATAAACAAACCCATTAGATTCCCATGAGTCCCAGATGAATCTTAAGAGCCGCCAAACATTCCTGTGCAACTACATATTTTGTGTGAATGTAAACACTCAGATACTAGAGTAAAAAGCCAGACAAAAAGCAGATACCTACCTTGCCGTGGTGGAGGTGACCACAGAGAGTTACATTCCGTATCAGCTCCGTTCCATCCATTAGATCTGCAAGGAATCTGCCACAAGATAAAAGGAAAATCGCAGCTTGAAATAACCGAAATATTTACACAGGGGAAGTGTACTGAAAAGATCTTTCTATACCAACATTAGAATATTAACACTTACAAACATGACAGAGGTTAAATTTACTCACTCCATATCATAAACAGTGGCAGGTAACTCTTGTTCCATTAGAGTGAACCGCCTGTTTTTCACAGGTTTAATGATGGGCTCTGAAAAGTAGTAGTGAGAAGATACTTATAACTGTAGGTTCCCTTCTTTCAATATTCTGATTTTAATGTTTTCAACACAAGTCATGCCAATCATGTCCTACACCACATCTGTACAAAGTATGACTTTTATTGTTTCTAACCAGTAAGAGGTTGAGTATCTTCCTCCTGGACGATAGTTTCCACTTCTGGACCATACACTTCTTCTGCTGTAGGATAGTATTTCTTATCCTCATGCAGAACCACCTCCATGCCCGGGACGTCATCATCTGCATCAGCAGGTTCATCGTCGTCATCGTCATCACCCTGCAGAGGAATAGCATTTTTAACACTCACTTTTGCATATACATTACCATGCATTGAGAGAATTTAAACACTACTTATCAATGACTAATCTTGTGAAAGACTACCTCATCGACATCTCTGTCCTCTGCATCCAGTTCATCTTCATCATCATCAGAGTCCAACTCTGGACCGATGTAGTTTCCAAACTCATCATACAGATCAGCCTCCATATTTTAGAGACCTGAAAGAGGTATGTATGTAAGATATAGATACATCCTTACAAGCATAGTACAGTATGATATTTATTAGGGCTGAAATGATTACTCGATTATTAATTGATTACTTAATTATTTGTCAACTATTTCAATAATTGATTCATCAGTTTAAGTGTTCTTAAAAGAATTTAAACTAGTTTTCTAGTTTTTCAGCTTCTTAAAAGTGAATATGTACTGTTTTTGTTTTTTTTTGCTCCGCCTTACAAAAAAATCATTAAAACTGAAACCGTTTAGTGTGTGGACAAAACCAGACACTTGAGAAAATCGTCATTTCCAGGTTACATTTACTTACATTTTATTGACCAAACAGTTACTCAGTTAACATAGAAAATAATCAACAGATTAATTGTTTAGTTGCAGCCCCAGTATGTATAGACAGCTAGATAGAGCAGCATAGTACAAGATACTTAAACACAACGCATAAAAAATAACAATAAATATATATGAAAATATAAGCATAAAAGAAAATTGTGTGACTAAAGCTTGAGAATTAAATAGTGACCGTTTATTAGAAGAATTCGTAAACAGCAAGTATAAACATTATTACTGATGTTCAACGCTAAAAAAAACAACACGTTGTCGCTGGCATTTGATAATGTGCTGTTTTCCATTAATCTAAGAGTTTTACATCGCACCTTGTTTGCTGTTACTGTGGTTTATTTACTTAAATATTCAGAAATTACTTCTGTTATTCAAGTGTGTTGTTAGAAACTGAAGGATACTGTGCAAAGCTACCTTCCAATGCTAATGCAGCTAATGCTAACTCTTCTTTCAGCAAAACCGATCAAAGTTGCTCTTCATTTGGTTCAAAATTGCTTCCGTGGGGCAGAGACTTTAACACTGAACCGTGGCTGTATTTTGACCCTTTCAGTGACAGTAAAACGGGATTGTACTTCTTTGTTGATGACAGTATTAAGCAAAGAACTGGAATGCTAGCCTGCTAACAAGCAAAGAAATGAATGACCTGGAAACGACGTTGTAGTTACGATGTTGTTTCGCTAACTTACTCCGTTGAGTATATGTTTTAACCCAAAAAAAACACACTCACCTCTGTTCGCTTATAGTGCACACACTAAATACTAAATTAAAGTAGAAAAGCTAGATTAAAGTACCAAATGATGTATTTACAGGATTAATATTTTCCGAAATAGCGCCATGCGTCCGGGACACTACTTCCGGCTGCCTTCTTCTTCTACTGACCTGAGAGCGGTGGACCTAACAACGCAACAGCACCACCCGCTGACTGACAGAGACACTGCAGGCAAGCCACTCGACTCAGTCTGAGCAAAGTATCTTTTGTTGATTTTAAATATGATAATATACAAGTATGAAAAAATGTATGCACATTTTACATTATATTAAGTTGTCTTTATAATCGATACATACATAAATAATAATAAACAGTAACTGTGCCGTAAAAAATCAATAACCTTGACTTTTTCCTGCACAGGGTTTACGTAGTAACCAGATGAATCATTACACAGGTAGACAAACTAACACAAAACTAAAACATACGTGTGTGCAAAGGTTATACAGTCCGTCAAAAATAGGTGAAACTAAAAAGACGCATGTTTCTGCTACTATCACGACTCACGTTCGTTCTCCATATTTGAATTTGAATGTGTTACATTTATATATTAATAAATGTATATGTAGTTCAGCACTATAGCCAACAGGTGGCACTAAATATTCGTGGACAATGCTTAGAAGATATTCAAAGTACTACGTGTATGTGTGTGTGTTTTCTTGTATTTGTTACCACTTTAGGACCTTTTCTGGCCTTTTCAGGACCAGTAGTCCTGGTGGAAACCGATTTTTTTTTTGAGGAACTGATTAAGTTTAGGGCTTGTGAATTGTGGTAAGGTTAAAGTTATGGTTATGCATTAACTGGTTATGATTCAGATTAGGGATAAGACTTTGTTTTGGCATTTTGTCCAAATGAATCAAACTCAGTGCAGTGTTCTAAGAAGAACAGCTACACAAACGTGTGTGTGTGTGTGTGTGTATACCTGGTATTCCTTATGTTGTGGGAAACTAAATCTGTCACATTATGGCGACTTGCCTTCCTTATTGAAGCAAAAATCAAGTCTCCATAACGTACATTAATACATTTTAAGGACATGTTTTAAATTTAGGCTGAGGTTACAGTTAAGGCACTAGTAATTATGGTTATGGCCTATGAAAACCTGTCTGACTGCTATTAGAGCTGTAGTCTGTTCAGCTCAGTCTGTTGAACATATACTTAAAACATTATAAAACAATATTACATAAATTATGGAAAAACTAAGCCTAAACCATAACTTAAAAGGGTTTGGAGATGATCAGCATTATTTTACACCAACCTGTGAAGAATACAGAAAAACATAGCATAAATAAACTAAATGTATGAATTCCCTATGTAGATTCATTACTATTAAAATTAAGTTTCATTTATGACTTAAAAGTTCAGTGTCTCTTTTTAAGGTATTTATCTGGCATTTGATTTCAAAAGCTTATTTAATGATCTGTTGCGTTTGTCTATATGAAGGATGAGGTTTGGTGATTAAATCAGACACAGTCGTGGTTTCAGTTGATGGCTTTAATCCTGCTGGTGTTATTTTTAGTATAGGTGTTACCTACACAGCAAAGACACAACATTTTGACATTTTGAACAAACCGACACACCCTTAAAAACAATCTTACATTTCTATAGACATACTGATTTTTTTTTTTCTGACGTATAAGTATGTTGACATACTTGTTTGCTTATAGAGCTAAACTGGAATGCCCATCAGATGGTTACTGTAACTCAACTGACACTATAATATTTCATATTTTAAAAAGTGCAGTTTGCGAGAAAACACTCAACTGTGATTCAAAAGCACCTTGTCACTTGGTGGCACAAGTGTCCACGAAGGTTGTAAATATTGCTGCTGATTATTTTAAATAAAACCATAATGAATAATCTATTTTATTATGCCAATGCAGTAAAACTTAAAGCTGGTTAATAAAGGCACAAAGAATTTACTTTGTTATTGATTTCCTCACTTAAGGTGACAGTGGCTGGCCTCCATAATAATTAACCATAATAACTGAGAGACCTCTAGACCAAAACATGAGAGATTGGAGCTGAGTCATGAGCAGGCTGGAGGCCAGATAGACACAGTTAACACTCCTACCAATAATTTTATTGCCTTAAATATTACTGTCACTGTTTTACCTGAGAATATGTTTACAACTGTCAACTGTCCCCCTAGTTAAGCCCCTCTTTGACCCTGTGTTTGAGTGGGATCCTCTCTACTCTGCCACCAGCTTCCTCAGCCGCTGCACCACATCCTCCCCGGTCGACCATGGCACCGTGACTGCCTTGAACTCCCCGGGCATGGCTTCATGGGTCTCCGTGATCAGCCGGTGCATGGGGAAGTCCCTCCGTGGGAAGGCCACATCTCGGGGCCCAAGGGCAAGCGCCGGGCAGAAGTCGTTGGCTCCATCTCCCACATAGAAAACCCTCTGATAGGGGCGGCCCCGCTCCTGCGTCCTGCGGGCCACATAGTCCCTGACGACCACCTGCTTGCACATGTTGACCGGGCACCGCGGGCAGTCGTGAGAGTGAAAGGGTCTGAGCACCAGCCGCCCATCCCTGTTGAAGGTGGCTGGGTTGCTGAAGATCCGATGGAAGAGCTGGCGAGCCCCTGCCCGTCGGAGCCATGAATCGATGAAGAAGGTGTTGGCATCAGAAACCAGAACCACCTCAAAGTCATGGGGCGGGCGGTTGCGGAGGAACTGGAAGAGGGTGAGCATGCCGGGGGTGGAGGGTAGCTTCTCCATGGCGCTGCGAATGTCACTCTCAGTGACTCCTTGCTCTGCAAGGTAGGCCAGAACACGCTGCATGTACTCGTTGTAGCGCCCTGGCTGGTAGGTGTCCTTCAGCCATTCTGGGAGGTGATGACCAGGGGCGGTCTGCACCACCATGTCGTCGCTGGTTTCATCCACGATGGTCTCATCAAAGTCAAAGAAGATGAGGAAGCGCTTGTCAGAGGAGATGTGAGCGGAGTGGGAGGCCATGATCTCCGTGCGTCTTGATCTGCGAGGTTCTTCCTCTCCTGGGGGATGGGGTGGGACATAACAGCAGTTGAAGAATGAGTCTCCCATCATTGATTATGTCACACCTCTTTAATGTTGCCAAGTGGCATCAAATCCCCCTCTCCAGCATCCCTCGCCTGCAGGCAGGTGGAGGCTACCGAGGAAAGCTTTCTGGAAACATTCATGAGTAATGGATGGGGGTTGGGGTGGGGGTGGGGGGTAGAACAGAACCAAATGTTTATTAAATTTAACATACAGACATGATAAATTAATAAAAGCTACGATGAAGACCCATAAAGCAGCCAACCAACAGCATTTTCCGCCCATGCGAGGCAGCATCCATGGACTTCTGCAAAAATGTGAAAGACTTTCTAGAAAAATAAGGAGTAAAGAAGAGGAGGAGATTGAGGTGGGGGGGTGGGTCACACTGACATAGCAAGAGGAAAAAAAAAATCTAATTATTATGCTAATATTTTTTAGTATGTGCATGCTCCTGCAAGCAAGCAAATAAAACCGTGCACACAGCTCCTCCGACTGCTTACCTGTTTTGGGCCGTCAGTGATGTCTGCAGATGTCATGTATTTACCCGATCCAGTCAAGACTGAGGAGAGGAACAAAAAACACACCATGAGTTCCATCAGGCAACATTAAAGGCAGCCACTCCAATATGGATTTACTTTATTCACTAATATTTGGTCACGTGTGATAATCCATCTTGGTGAAGTATGTGAGCAACAAGAAACAAGTGGATTAGTCAAAACAGCCAAGTGGAGGATTACTCTTAGAAAAAAATCCCATCAAAATATCCGTTGACCTGATCTTATTTAAATTACTGATTCCTGAAAAGCTTGTTGGATATAAGCTGTAGCTGGATGACAAACACATTTAAGTCCTTTTTTAAACAACAAAGAAGTAATATGATCGCAACTCTGCTGATTATCCAGTATGACAGTTACCCTGACAACACCTATGATCCCACTGATCTTAATCTGAATAAAATGTTAAACATCATCCATACTATTTAGTTTACACGGTTTGCAAGTCCTATATGCTAATCATATTCCAGTCTACATTATACCCGCTATTGGGTAAACTCCAACAGGACATTATAATCTGATTATGACATATACATCTCTGACATGATGCAGCAATAAAATCTGAAAATAACCTAATCAAATATTGACTTTATTCTGAATAAAAACATTATCCTGGTTATTTTATATTATAAAATAATTATACTTTTTTTTTTCAAATCAATCGAATAATCTAAACTATTTCATTCATATTCCTGTCTAACTCACGTTATAATCTGATTAAGATATAATCTGACAATAATAAACTACGATTAGTGGTCTTAATCTGTCATTATTCCGATTATTGCCTCCGCCAAAGAGGTTATTTATTAATTTATTTATATTTCGTTTGAGTTGCTGAAAGAATAAATCAATTTGTGTGACTACGTTCATTTTACAAAGCTCGATTATGACGTCCACTGCTGCAAAAACTCCAATAGGACATTATAGTCTGATTAAGAAGTTTGCACAATGTGACCACAACTCTCCACGCCTGAATCGGATTATTGTCTTTACAGTGACCTACCTTATTTAAATTAAGGTAATCTGGAAAATCCTGTTTACATGGCAGTACCTTATTCAGACTACACTAGTCAGACTATCGGAGCGCTGTTGTCGGTGTCAACAGTCACGTCCAACAAGCGCAAAACTAACCTGGACTCCGAGAACAACAGAGGCTGAGCGCGCGCATTCGACGAGTAAAAGCTCTGAAATAAAGAAGGATAAATATTACCGGTGTCGGTTCCGTGAGATCCGATCTCGCTGAAAGTACCGACAGTTCCGTCAGCCGGCTTTTATGTGACAGCTACGGCCGTGACCGCGCCTACAAGTCCGCCCATTGAATATCAGCCCACTGCGCGCGTTCACGCCAGAGAGAGAGGCGAGGGAACATAGGCGTGTCTAGGGGGTGGGCGGGGGGGGCACGTGCCCCTCTGCTTTCCAGTATGATTTGCATGGGTTGGGTTGGAGGGGGGGCTATTTATTTAACTTATTTGATTTGATTTTGTTGACAATTTTTAAAGTTATTTATTTTATCTTATTTGTTATTTTGTTGGCACTTTATATTGTTTTTTTATCTATATATTGCACTTTGTATTGTGCCTCTTTGTTGTAAATTTTTGGTTGCACAAATAAAAGCTTGATGCATTTAAACACTGTAATGTTAATAAATAAAATATCTACAAAAGAAAAAGCAGTAAATCCATCCAATGTAGATGCACACACAAGTGTTCTTTAGGCTACTATGGTTGGGTGACAGTCACTAAATCCTGCTTTCCACCCTTACATTACTCAGTGCCCCACTTTGGCCACCCCAGTAAAAAAAAAGTCTGGACACGCCACTGAGAGGGAACATGGAGAAGCAAAGAGGGAGGAAAAAAATCATAGAGCAAATAATCTGTTTCCTGTAAAAATCCGCAGGAATGAAAGTCTGTGTGTGTCAGATGAATGTTTGTTCTGGCTTCACATCTGCAGGTAATGACCAGTGCGTCTCACCAACATTCACAAAGGTGCACTGAGGGCATAAATGTCTGTGGTCAGTGGCAGCTCTAAGAAAAGACCGAGGACAAATCCACAGAACAGAGTATTTTTAAACCTCAGTTTGGACCCTGGTGTCTGTGAAAACAGAGCACAGCCGTGGATTAAGGCACAGGGAAAATGTCTCCAAAAAAAAAACAACCAAAAAAAAAA
Source organism: Brachirus orientalis (assembly GCA_016785285.1). Taxonomy (NCBI): domain Eukaryota; kingdom Metazoa; phylum Chordata; class Actinopteri; order Pleuronectiformes; family Soleidae; genus Brachirus; species Brachirus orientalis. Next base: position 5,880,398 of record JAFBJR010018220.1, on the reverse strand, counting down.
ACAGATCCTGCTTTTTGTTGTGATCTTTGACATCGTTTGTAAATGATACAAAAAACTGGGATAAAGTTAAAGCTGCTGCAGTGAATAACTTTATTTTCCTTTCTCTCTCTGTTTATTCTTCACCAACAGAAATGAAGAAACATTTGGTGTATCAGGTCCTTCTGTTGGGTTCTGTCAATCAATACTATCAGACCTGACCTTGTGTTTACACACTGTAGCTCAGGGGTGTGTGGGGACAAAAAAAGGGATTATTTGTTTTTCAGAAAAGTAAAATTCACCTCAGAAACTTTCTGTGGGCTCTTCTTTGTGTATTCAGTCATACGCCAACCTGTTTGCAGCGTTAAAGTCTCCCTTTACATCACAATGCTGTCTTCATCGGCCTCGGCATAAAACTAACCTCAAGTCACACTTGAATGGCACCGAGCGACACAAGGTCTTTAATTGTAAAAAAAATTTTTGTATGTAAAAAAAAAAAATTACACACTACTGTTTTTAAATCATTTGAATGCAGCCAATTGGAATTAAATCAATACAGTATATCACAAAAATAATAGCCAACATTACTACAAATCTCTTCACAATTATTAACTACAGTAAAAATAACCACAGCATGGAATATTATGTTGGTTACCTGTTTCTCCACAAGACAATGGACTAAGATCCATGGTTCTCAAACGATGGTACAAGCTTCCTCTGGTGGTACGTGGAGGAAAATTTGAAATACTGTTCCACCGTATAAACCAGAGTATGTGATCAGAGTGGGGCTGAGGAATTTTGACTGGGGTGCGTAGAAAACTAAATAAATTACAATAAACTAGATAATAATAATTAGAGTCACCTTATCTCTCACTCCATCCTAATCTAGTTTCTATAAACCAGTGTCTGAAGTATATGTGAGGAGGAGGAGGATGAGAGAGTGAATTATCTGGGAACAAATCTGCCTCCAGTGAAACGTTGGTGATAATGGAGTTACTTCCAGAGCGAAATGTTTTCTCACGTTGTTTGTCAAGTTTGACAAACCACTGGCCTACATGTGATCAATAAACCACAACAGCAACTTTGAGAGCAGCGATCACGTGACAGAAAGACACGACACCGAAGCCTCCTCTCCTCATCTACCTGCTGACAGACGGGGCCTCCTCCCTCCTCCACACCGCAAGGCATAATGACTAACAGCTGCGGTGGCTGACGATACTTTTGGACCCAAATGGGAATGGAGATGTACCGAAGCTGTTATTATCTCCTCTGCTCGTGAAGTGAGCTTCAGTACCTGACCACCCACTCACCATCAGTGAATCACTCGCACTTTTTTCTCCGCACACACGGCCTTCTAGGACTATGTGACTCATTGATGCACCATTTAAAAACTACGTGAGCACACAGGCATTTAGGCAGGTATTCTAGCAAGGAGACTAAAAACACTACACGTATATATTTTGTTCTTAAATATCTTTTTTCCCCCTTGTGTAATTGAAAATAAATTAATAAAGCTTTCATCTTATTTTCTCCTTCTCCCTTGTGTCCTCTGTTACACCAACTGTCCTCATGTCCTCCTTCACAACATCCATGATCCTTCTGTTTATAAAGCCTACTCTGATTTTAGATAACAGTTGTTTTGATTAAAAAAAAAGAGAGAGAGAGAGAGATGAAAGCAGTGTCAGATCCCCTGACTGAGGTTACTGCCTGTGATGACAGAAAAACTGACCGCGAGGAACTCGCACGTCATTCTGCTTAAAAAAAAAAAGAAGAAAAAAAAGAAAGACTTGGCAAATAAATGTTTTTGCACGTGAACATTGGAAAAGGAGGAAGTGGTCATGAATAAGAGGACCTCAACTTGTCCTGTCAAAACAAAACAAAAGCCGGTTGCTGAACCTTCAATGTCATGTGCAGCCAGAAGTCACTGTTGGTCAGACGCGAACATTGAGTTAAAAGCAATTAATTCATGTGCAGTTTCACTAGCCAGGTGGAATATAAAGCTTTATAGTCTTTAACCGTTTTCCTGTCAACTTATCACAAATATTTTGCAACTGAATATGAACTTTAGAAAAAAGTTTGTGCATGTGTTTTCTGTTTCTAGTAAACCAAACATGTTTGGATATGACACAGAGAGACACACAAATGTGACAAATATGTGATAATCATGGCTACTTGTCTTTACTCCTCAAAGTTAGCAGTCAGTTAAATGTATATTATCAAAAAAAGGCCCAACTTTTCCCACTTCTTCTCAATTCTCCAGGTAACATACAAAAAAGACAAACCAGGACATTATAAAGCTGCACATTTTGTACCAGATACAATAATAAAATACGCAATGCTACATTAAGTGGTTAAAAATACAAAGGGGAAAAAGTATACTGATTTTTTTTTTTAAAACATCTTTAAAGAATATACAATGTTATTTCATCTTAACTAGCCAAGAACTTTAGTAGAAAGTGCATTCTATATAACAAAGAAAGGAGGAGTAGAGTCATTCTGCAAAGTGAAATACATAGAGACTCCATGAAACTACACACAAGAAGAATGTGTTTCAGATGTACTAAAATTGGAAGTGCTAGTGTGAAATAGCCAAAGCAGGAGGAGCATTGCTTTCACTTTGAGGGAAGGTCCATATTAGAGATTTTCTTTTTCTAAATAAAAAATAGAAAATTAAATTTAAGCCTCTTACAAAACGCAATGTCCCATCATTACTACTATGGTCCCTTCCACAGTAGCTGCCTCCACCATGGATTCTCCTCCTTTCCTTGCCTAAAAACATCCACTCAAAGTAATCACCTCCACCCTTTCCCTTGCAGCCACAACTGCACTCTGTTCCACAATGCATTGTCAGTCCCTCCCTTCCCTGTGCCTCACCCACGCAGCAGTAAAGTGCAGAGAATACAAACAAATGAAAAGGCTCAAAAAAAAAAAAAAAAAAGGACAAAGATTCATACTGCAACATGCTGAAGCACTGCAGTGAAACTAAAGAGACAGCATGATAAGCGGCATTAAGACCCACAGAAATGGCAGGATAATTGCAGGTCTCAAAAAGGGACACCCTTAACTACTGAGTTTAACCACTTCGTACTGAATACCTTTAGAGTGGTGGAAGGGTCTTAGATTTACTGTTATTGTCTATGTCATGTATCCCCCAAATACACATACTGGGGCACACTGTAAAAGCAGCTTTTGGTACAAGCGCACTGGGAACCACCAGACACAAACAGACTGGTAGAGACTAACACACATCCATGAGCGCGCGCGCGCACACACACACACACACACACACACACACACACACACACACACACACACACACACACACACACACACACACACACACACACACACACACACACACACACACACACACACACACACACACACACACACACACACACACACACACACACACACACACACACACACACACACACACACACACACACACACACACACACACACACACACACACACACACACACACACACACACACACACACACACACACACACACACACACACACACACACACACACACACACACACACACACACACACACACACACACACACACACACACACACACACACACACACACACACACACACACACACACACACACACACACACACACACACACACACACACACACACACACACACTCTCTCTTCTCCATAACGGTCCTCCTCGACACACAAAAGATGGAGTGGCAACCAAGTGACCTAAATTCATGCCCAATATTTCTGCTTCTTTAAAAACAAATAACATTCATGTCATTGGCCGTTACATTAGCGAATGTAATTTCTTTCGCTGACTTGTTCACACGTATGTTTACCTATACAAGAATACCAAGTATTCAGAACTGCATGACAACTGCCCATTATCCTGACATTTCCTACTGTGTGCTAAAACAGTATATATCGACACTATGGAACAATCCATTAGCTTAAAAGTGAGCAAAACATCAGAAAACATTAAAAAAAAAACAAAAAAAAACAACACAAATGACTCAACAGCCATCATTCTGAGTAGGCAACATTCCAGGATCCAGGCATGTCAGTATGATGAAAGTCAATATAAACCTTATTATTAAAATGCCTCACACCAAACCGTGGAATATAGGCTGAGAGGAATATGCATAATTGTCTTTTAAGACCTGTGTTGAAAAAAAGGTCCTGGTGTGTATACTGTGTGTGTGTGTGTCACATGACCTTTAACATGGTAACCCGTATCATTTTGTCAGCAGCGAAGGGAGGTGGGGGTAAATCCTGATGGGGCCGTGTGTCTTGGCCCCTCACAGTGGCAGTACTTGACAGTCATCTGTTATCTAAAAGCATCTGTTGACCAACAGCACTGAAAACTGAGGTTGCACTGATCACAGTAAGTAAATCAGTGACCATACGGTCTCTGTTGTTAGGGTGTGCTTGAGTTAAGTGTGAGGCTATGTGTGTGTGTGTGTGTGTGTGTGTGTGTGTGTGTGCGCTGAGGGCATGTCCTGCATAAAATGACTCTTGTTCATAAAATATCTAATCAAAACCTCAGATACAATGTAAAAAAAAGAAATCTGGCAAGACATCATCTATATGACACAATACATTGTTAATGTGTAAAATCACACTTCTGAAAATCAAATGGAAAAGCAAAATTAAGAAATATTTTACGTACTGGAATGGAAAGCACCATTTAGCCGCGGTGTGAATCTTAGACTATGTCTGCATTCAACTTACCATTTACAAAACATTTTAATGTCCATATCAAACCTCCCCCCATTACTGTAACCTATGGCACTGCATCTTGCACTACATCTGTTGACCCCAGACATGAACTCCAGATAATGTCCAAAGATCTGGGTCAGAACTTCCTCCAGGGTTTGCCGTTGACATAAGACAAACACAGCACAACAATGTCTGGTGAGAGACATTCACAACAGCAGGAGAATCAAAAGAGGATCCAGAGGCAGGTGTGGCTTCTGGCTTGAGCATGCAGATAATCACCTATTCACTCGTGTAGATTCTACAGAGTTCCTCCTGCTGTGTTCTCACAAAAGCTCATTCAGATATTAACCAAATATTATACTAGGGAGCTGGAAGGAGAATCTCCAGCGTGACTTGTGCAGATATTTGCCTTTATACATACAGCTGCTCTGCACAATTTCTGGAGAATTTCCGGAGCTCAGTTTTTGTCCGAAAGCAGCCAGGGGTTAAAACCAGTTTAAAAACATTCACTAAATAACTGTGATGCCTGAAGTGCTGCAGACCGGGTTGAGTATTGCTGTGGTAGAATCTGCACAAAAAAACCTATGTGCAAACCTAAGTCAACTTGACTTAATTATCATGGTTCAATGACACTTAGTCTCGATGATCCATGAAGCCCAGGTAATACATACAATTGACCTCCATCAGCAGCTTATGATGAAAAGGTGATCCTTGATACTCTAAGAAATGGTTGTGTAGGATTCCTCTGAAAAAAAGTTTGAGGACAAAAATATACAGGTTGTAAAATTTTTGTCAGTTGATCGGGGTTTTGAAGTAAGGGTCTTATTTAAATAATGTGTGAACTGAGGCAGTTTCAGTCTAAACGTTTCACATCTATGCTGATGTGTTTTAGCTTCACTTATGGATTTAGGGACTGAGGCAGGGCTATGAACAAGAACAAGGTGCAGTTTGGTGTGGCCCTGCAGTGCTGGAGCTCTGCTCAGTGGTGCTGTGGGGCTCCAGGACCCTTGTCAGGATGGGCCATGTGGTGCAGGTAGCTGCTGTCTTCATGCCCGCAGTGGTTAAGGGGCTCACTCTTAAAAAGGGCAGGAGGCGGGGGAAGGTGGGAGACTGGGGGCACAGGCAGGTGATGGTGGGGGTGCGGTGGGGCGAGTTGGGGTGTGTTTGAGAGATGTTCAGTTGTTGGCGGGTGAGGGTGATGGTGAGAAGGGGTCGAGTGGAGCTGCACATGGGAGAATGTGTGTCCTATCGGGCCTCGAGAAGGCATGGGCCCTCCTGTTGAACTGAGGCCCACGGGAGCTGAGGTGTTGGCTGGGTTGGCAGCGGATGTTCCGGGTCCAGAGGACGAGGAAGAGGAGAAGGTGTTGGTAAAGATGCGGACAGGCACAGGTGGGCCACTGGTCTGCAGAACCACAGGGCTGGTGACCCGGAAACACTTCTCTTTGTGCGCTTTAAGCATATTGGAGAATCGGAAGCGCTGGCCGCACACCTCGCAGGGATAGGGCTTCTCTCCTGTGTGAGTGCGGCGGTGGCGCTTCATGTTGGGTCGGCTGGTGAAGCTCTTTCCACAGATCTCACAAATGAAAGGCTTCTCTCCTATACAAATATAGAAAATAAGAGAGCAGTGTGTGAAGGAGACAGTCAATGAATTGATGAACAATAAAAGATTAGAGCTATACAGATAAAATAATATCAAGCTTCTGAGTTAGATCCTTTGCTATCAAATGAGAGTGCTTCAAAATCTAAAATAATCAACTGATTAAGGCTCTTCAAGTGACAAAGTTAACTTTTTTCCTCCCCATTTTTAAACATGTCTCGCTATAGAAAGTAGCAGCTCTCTTATGAAAATGCAAATAAGATGCAGTCTTAAAACAGAGGGTCTTTGCCGTCAACCCACCCACTCCACAGGAAGCTATTACCATTCACACTTTGAGAAGAGGAGATGTGAAAATGAACAACAGGAGCTCTGGTGGAATGCTGCTCTCATTAACCTCCCTCCATGAAGCCACTGAATGTGCCTGCTACCACCCACACAGCCGTCTATTAACAGGCTGCTGAAGGACTCTCCAAGTGCCTTATTCTGGCATGCAATGTGTGAGGCTCCTACAGTCCAACTGAATATCAAAAGGCAAAAGCTGATGTGCGGAAGTCTTCAGCTGCAGCACCGCTGGCCCTTTTCACCTTTACAGCCAACTTACCATGTTGAATTGACATTGCTGTCCATCGATAAGAGAGGTTAATGAGATTAGCTACTTTACCGAAGCTCCGACCAATCAGTGGACAAGGAGAGACACCGACATAACAAAGCAAGAAAATGACAACAATGGCAGACAGGCACACAGAAGGGGCAAATTTTATACAGACCTTATTCCATATATTCCTCATTTCATTTGAATATTTGGATACGAATACATGGCCATCTAGAAAGATGTGTCGAGTGACAAGATGCACTTTACAAGTGCCACCTACAAATAAGTCTCCAGTTTTCCTGTTTCAATAATGAATATAGGCCATCGCCCTCTGCTGCTAAGTAAAGTAAATTCCTCTCATTTAGCCAAAGAACGAATGTGCTGGTTACTAGTCAGATGTGGTGCAACAACCTTCCTGGACACACGCCAGTTGAGGCAGCATCGTGTTTGGTCGTTCTTTGCCATCGACCAACCATCAGGGCAGTGTGTCATGGGCCTTACATTCACTGCCAAGAATCCACGGAAATCTGCGTGCAGTGAACCAAACTTTGGGTGTCTAACATGTGTGCTGCCTATTACAGGGCTGTGCCTGGGTGTGTCTCCTCCTACTGGAGACTAAATTTCAAACGGCAGGCAGAGAGGGGAGTGTAATTACACATCACAAATAGAACCACGATGGCCAATAGAGTGCAGTGCGTCCACCCACGACAGGCACGGCTTGAGAAAACCAGTGAAGGACGTACAGGCTTCACTGCTCACTGTTTGGTTGTAGAAATAGAAACGCAACAGGGACAGAAAATCAGAGGGATGTAAAACACCATGTGTCTGGGTAGTCATTACAAGCCGCAGTATACTGTATACAAGGACATTCTTTGATGTGAAAGATCCCTCTCATTATAGAAACTGGGCAAAGTCTTCTTGCTCTTACCACTATAATGTTCTTCTTGGCAACGTCCTGTCTCTTTCCTTTTATAGGGAGAACATGCAGACGAGCTGGCTGACAGTTCTCATGAACATAGTTGTTTGTAAGTTTCCATCTCTGAACATCTTAGAATTTCAGAACATTTTATTTAGGTTTGCAGCAGACGGAATAAAATTAAGACAATCGAAGGACTTGATTCAATTTGTAAGAAATCTTTCTTTAGGCAATTTACTTTAATATCCCTACTTTTATTAAAAGAACTGTGGATGTCAAACTGATTCAAGTTTACAAGATGACTGCTTTACATGGAACAAAATGTGTGCACACAGAAGGGCAATTGTGCTGTCGAGTGTACTTAACCGTTACGCTAGTGTCGTTTAAATAGAAAGATGATTTACAAAGATGGAAGACTGAAAATGCTATTAAGGCAAGACACTCTTCTCCAAAATGTTATTTTTTCCAATTTTAGCTTCTTTTCAACCTTACTTATTTTTTAAAATCCCCCTTAGATGCTGCATCAAAGAATATTTAAAAGAAATTCCTTTCTTAAGTACTAAGACTGACAATAGTGACAACCAGTAGTTGTTTGCAATGTGAATTATATTTACATACTGTACATATCATGTACTGTATACTCTTCACAGACTCCACCCAGATAGTTCCTGGACCACTGGAAACTAACATTTTTGAAATTGGAACTTCCTCTACGCCCATACTTAAGCCTTATGTATTTTAAAAGCTACATTAAGTTTCCAACCTCCAGCAAACGTTCCCAGATTTGTAGAAAACTTGTTGCAGTCAAAAGTGAATTAAGAGGTACTTGCTTCTTAAAAAGGCTCTTTTGTGGGGTTGCTGAGTTTCAAAAAGGACCAAAACAATAACAGGCTAAAAAGGACATTCACCTCTGCTCATTCCTCACCTGTGTGTGTTTTCATGTGCTCATCAAAATACTGTTTCATGTTGAAGTCTTTGCCACACCACTGGCACATGAACTGCTTGTGTCCGATGTGAATGCTCATGTGGGAGCGCAGTTGGTACTTGTACTGGAACCGCTCGTCACAGTTCTACAGCAGAGACAGCATTCAGAGGTGTTTAGAGAAAATGTTAACACCATGGTTAATATACAAGTCTGCACAGAAGAACACTTACACATACATAGAAACAAACATACAAAACTGTTTTTTTTTTAATTCTTTCCTTGACAAAACCATCAAGGATCTAAGAGAATTCCTAATTCTGTTGGGCATTCAAGTTAAACACTCAGGTTCTGGTAGTGTAAGACTCATGTGTAAATTACTGTCCATAGACAAATTCAGGTTTCATGGAAGGCTTCACCAAGTCAAGTTAGGTGAAATGATGTGGAAAAATATCTTGCAGATGGAAGGACTCAGCCGTGGATACTTGTACACAAAGGGATTATGGTTACTCCTGAGAGTTTCTTGGTCAAGGCTATTCCTGAAATAATGTACTCTGTTAAAGGTCCACTGATTAAAAATTAGTGACACCTAATGGTGGGAAAGCAGATTGCAAAATATGATGGACTCTTCCCCTCATCACCTCAATTTTCCAGAGAAATATAATGGCCTTCAGAAACACAACAGATGTAATCATTCTTTCACTCTTGCTGCCATTTCTTCATTCTTTGTTGGTTCATGCAATAGGTTTATGTGGCCAGAGTGTGCCAGGTACGCATCTGATACGAAATGCTAAATGTATCCGTCTGGTTTTATGTATTTGAGCTGCTATAAAACATGAGAATGGCCTTTGTGCAGCAGAGCTTGCCAAAAGCGCACACAGATGGATTATGCTAAGACTATGTTAACCAAATTTGATTCTGCCAAAAAAAAAAACAAACTGGACCTTTAAATATAGGTTCCACATTGCCCTATGGCACAAGGAGAATGGCCTGTACATTACATGCACCTTTAAATACACATGTAAAATTACATGTTACAGTGCAGGATGACTTCCAACATTTAATTAGAACAGCTCCACCCATCCACACATGCTGCCTGTGTCCTGACCATTCAAGTGGTTGAATATTAAAAGGCCTCTGGTGGCAGTAAAGCACCCCCCAGAGTTAATTGGTCAGGACAGGGATCTGATTATCAACCGATACTGACTCTCTTGTGCAAAACAGCAAGGCTTAAAAGCTCAATGTGCTAAAATGAATCCATAGAATGAGGTCTGTCAACGCAGAAACAATGAGTTGTTACATTTATCTCACACTGACAAAATAATCTGTATGGTTTGACTTAAGCTTCTCTGGATGACACAGATGTTTCAACAGTGCTTTTGTTACTATTTGTGCAGGGTTGTTATTATGAACAGGAAAGCAGCTTATACCATGGCAGGAGAAAAATTCAAGTGTGACGTTTAGGTTGCTTATAAAATGAAGTATCTGTTTGAGAACTGATGATGCTTAGTCATACATTTTCTATGACAGCAACATGTGAAAACAGTGATGCCGGAACAAGAGGAGAAAAGATGTCCCTATCAGCTCTTTAATTTTTCTTTGAGCACCACTAACACTGTTGAAAAACAAATACATGTGTATTTGAAAAACTATGAATGAAATTTGAATCTGGCTTTAAAGTAAGGGACCTGACATGCAATATTCATACAGAATAGCCCAGTGTGCCACAAATGTCCCTGTGAACACACACACAGATAATTTGCACATAAAACTGGCTAAAGCCTGTTCTGTCTGACAGAAAGTTTTTCAGTTCAAGTCGACATAATTCTGTCCCTCTGTTGTATGGCCTCATATGGATATGTGTTATTTCTGTGCAGCAGTGGTCCCAATAAACAGCTGAATGAGACAAAAATGAAGAAATCAAACAATGAGCAGTAACTCTGGATGCAGTTGTGCAACATTTTGATGAGGTGAAATCTGTCTCAACTGAATCTAAGCCCAGTCTGGATTTATACGATCACAGGACATCATGTGTGAACAGTTGTGCACATCATACCTCACAACGGAAGGGTTTCTCTCCAGAATGCTGTAGCGAGTGGACTTTTAAGGACATACTGCGCTTAAATGACTTCCCACATGTCTCACAGGTGAATGGCATGTCCTTAGTATGAGCTGGATTAGGGAGGAATGAGCCCAAGAAAACAGAGAAAGAAGACAAGGCACTGAGACAAGGAAACAGACCAGGTAGATTTCAAATGCCATCATTTAGATGGTGTTCAGTTATAATGAACAGTAACCTGTGTGGTGGCTCATACCGATGCTAGGTAATTGTTAATGTGAGAACTGTAAAAAAGAGAGAAACGCTCCCACTTACCAACCATATGTTTACGGACATGAGCCATTGTGTAGAACTTCTTCTCACAGATTTCACATGAGAACTTCTTTTCTGCATAGCCATGCACAATCTTGATGTGCTCATGCAGTGACCAAAGCTTCTTGAAAGACTTGTTGCAGGAGACACACTGAGGAACAAACAAAAGAATCAAAAACATTATAGCTCTTAAGAATATTAAGCACCAAAATCTGAAGGCCATTACATAGTTCCCATTTGCTAAAAGTATTTCTGTGTACTCTAGCTCCCTCTGCTGGGGGAAATGTGGTATGGATTGAATTTACTCAAAACTTCAGAGGATTTTAACGACAGTCAATAGACCAAACACATGTAATGCTGTAAGAGGAATAAATAATGATAATAAATTAACTTTAAAACCCTTTTCTACATCTATACCAATCACAAGATGAGTGCAGGGGAAAATGGGCCCATAACTACTCATAACGTACATGGATATAGTGACTTTTTAAACAAGATTTTGCAAATATTGTTGAGAAAGCAGATCAAAACTAGAAAAAGAATCAAGGAGCCTCCTGTATCATGGTCTGCTAACACATTTGCAGTTTTGAGCAATTAAACATCACCTGTTTGTAGCATAAAAGAAAAACTTATGATTTAGAAATTAAATTTAAACATTCTTAATGTCATTGCAGGCTTTTTAACTAAATGTAATGCTTTTTATGAATCACAAATAAAAAATAAATATCATGGACCACATCACGGTTTAATCAAGAGAAAAGCTTGAATTTGAATGTAAACAATAACTGTAAAAAATTACTGAAAGTGTTCACTCATTTTCAAAATAACACGCCTCTAAACTGTGTAGATCAGTTTGTATCTGATTTTATTTGTGTGTGTAAAATCTCATGAATTCTCAAATTGACAAGTACAGAACATTAAGAAATTTGAAACTATTTCTGTACATATTCATTCTGGGGGTAAATCATACGGACCCACGGGAGAGGGGATTCACTGCAAAAAAACAAAAAAACAAATACACGATGCTTCCAATATGCAAAACACTAACTGAGTTTATTTGATGGTCAGCATGTTAAGGTGTGGACTCATCAGATCAAAGACAGTTCTTCTAATTTGTTTTAGAAACTGCCACATGTTTCCTACAAAGCACAGACCAACACATCATGTGATTTTTTTTTTTCTCCAACGGTCTCCCTCTCTCTTTTTTTTTACTTTCATAATGCACCAGTGAAACTGTTGAGTGCACAACATATTCTGTCTCCCGTGAAGTTCTGTCACAGGCTGACAGCTGCCTCAGGCCTGTTACAAGCCTCACTGGTACTTTTATCACTCAAATGTACAGCTAGTGAAGTCAACCTAAAAAGACCTAAGACTTAAACTCAGCCACAATTTGTTCCTATCCATAAGTTTTACGTTTTTCCTCGATAGAAATTTCACAAGAAAATTAAACTAGTCAACAGAAATTCAAATTAGTCAAATTTTAAACTATGATTCAATAGAAACAATCTCTGCTATCTGCGTTCCGACATGGTCGAGTATGGTTATTAATTGAATCAGAGTAGAACAAGATGGATACCAACAGTATGTAAGTGATTAATAGTTGCTGATTAGTGTTCCAAAGCATCATCTTCACCTTTGAAATGACATTATTAATATAAATATAGAGTAAGTGGTCATGAATCATGGGCATATTTGCAAGTCAGTGTGTAAATAGTAATTCATTTTATTTCAATTACTTTATAATGTCACTAGACTTAAAATTAAATGCACACATATAGGTGAACCTGCTGTATTCAAAATTATTCATCTGGTTATATGAAAGGGACAACAATACTACAAAGAACTACAAGCTGTTGACAGGTTGCATCTCAGCATCTTTCAAGAGACAACATTTACTAATGTTTCCCCTTTTGCTTACTACACATCAACAACAATGTGGCAACAACAACAATTTTTCAACTTCATTTGACTGAACACATGAACAAACCCATGTTTTTAGAGCTTCAAATTTGACAGGTTTAAAAACAATAAATCATACAAATCATACTAAGCAAATCATGGGGTTATATTAAGCCAATTCAAAATGCAGAACCCTTGAGAGTTGATGTGCCACATCACTTTTTACAGTTACTTTAGAGAAGTGAAATCATATTGATGAAATTCAACATGAAAGCATTTTCATGAGGTGTGCATGAGTTGTCGGCATAATATAATTCAGTTTAGTATTAATTTAGTGTAGGAAAACATAATAAATGTATTATAAATCTAATACATAATTTGAACAGGGAAGGCCCTAAATGTTTCTATGTAGCCATTGATACGAGTATGGTAAAGCATGGAAATAATATTTCTCTGCCATGCAGACGAGTAAGGGTGCGGTTTAAGACATGAGTGGTTAATTTTACCTGAATGTTCTTTTCACAGTCAGTCTGCTGATGTAACGCCAGCTCACTCTCCAGCACAAACTTTTTGCCACACTTGTCACAAATCTGCATTCGCCTGTGTGTGACATTCATGTGCTTCTCTAAGTACCAGCGTGTGTTGAATACTCGAGGGCACTTCTCACATGCCAACATCTCCCTTTCTTCCACCTCTGCTTTGCCTCCCGTTGCTGTGGTTGTGGAACTGGCAGATGATGGTGCTGATCGGGCTGATCTGCGGATGCTCTTTGGGGGCTCCGTGTGCTTCCGTCGCCCCCTGGTTGTCATGCCGGCAGTGGTAGTCCTGAGAGACGTTCGGAGGCTTTTCCTGCGTGGCTGGCTGGGAGCAGCTGTGCTACTGACACACCGACGGGCCCTCTTAGACCTTGTTTTACGGCTTTCAATCTCATCTTCCTCATCATCTTCTTCTGCTTCTTCAGGGCTGTCCACCTCCTCCTCCTCCTCGTCCTCTTCTTCTTCTTCCTCCTCCTCCTCTTCCTCGTCGTCATCTTCATCACTTCCAGCTCTTTCATCTGGTGTGGTTCCAGTTTTGCTGTCACCTTTGGATACATGAAGAGTCTGGTTGTTTAGGTTAACCTCAACAATGATCTGTTCACGCTTGAATCCCTCTTCCTCACCGTCCTCATCCTCCTCTTCCTCATCGTCATCATCATCCTCAGTGTCATCAGAGGTGCCATTGTTGCCAGCCTGGGACCCCTGTGTCTCCATCTCCTGTCCTGCTCCTCCCTCTCTGAAATACTGCGGATGCTGCTGTGGGGCCGCATGTTGTGTGGGCAACTGACCAATGTTCTGATCCCCGATGGATGCCTTGGCTGCCATTTTATTGTCCACTAACACAGAATAAGGTTTGCCACCCAGCTCCCTCTTATAAAGCTTGCCTGTCAGGTCAAGATCTGGGTTAGGGGCGTGAAAATAGGACTGGGACAGAGGCGCCCTACGTCCTTCTTCCTGTGACATTCCGCCAAGGCTCGGGATGGAAACCTCTTCCTTGAGGGTCTGGCAGGATTTCATAAAGATGGAGGGGGAATAGAGGGTTTAAACTTGTCACAGAGCAATGGAGAAGTTTTATTGCTATGGTGCCTTGTTAGACTACTGTATTCTACAAGGAGAGGCAGGGGATGCCACACCAATCCCCCGCCTTCCCTCTGCAAAGGAGATAGGAAGCAGGGGATGAGGTGATAGAGTCAACCTGATTCAAAGAGAGCATCCATGCTGTCCAAGGTAGGGAATGCTGTTGGAAAGAAATATAAAATCTTCCCAGTTTAATGTCATATGATTATATATTTAAAAAAATCAGACTGCAAAATCAAAGGTCGATTGTCTTTGATGCTGAACATCTGAAACCAGCTTCCTCCTCAGTAATTACATCAAGCGTAAGCAAGAGCCAGATCCAGTTGCTCTGATGAATTGTAGTCTACTGAGTGCCAGTGTCTTCAAATTGCAGAGCAGGTAAGGACAAGCTGAATGCCAGACATAAAACTGTTACAAGGACTTCTCGGTCCTGCTTGAAGAACCATTTACAGAGCATCACCTGCAAGATAAGATAAGAGAAGACATGAGGAGAAATAAATGACATAAGAAAAGGCTTTTTGCCACTGTGTGACATGAATCTGTGTGCAGAAACTACAGCCATATTTCCAAGCGTCAAACTGAGCACCACATTTGCCCACACACATTTCAGTGTCATGTGTAGGAGTTGAAACCACAGCCTTTACAAATGAATGTGAAGATTCAACTTTAAAAACAAGAAGTTTAAATATCTCCAAACCACAAGTGAAGCAACCTCACTATATATTTATAATGCAAAGATTTTGCTTTCCACGGTGACATAACAGAATAAATTTTTCTTAATTTATCTTAATTTAATGTAACATTATCATCTTTAGATAATAAAATACATTTTTTCTATAGGCGAGAAGAACTTAAAAGTTGATAGCTTATTGCGAGATGCAAAGGATAATAGGTAAACACAATTGTTATCACTGTAAATCACCTATAACTAATATAATTTTGATCCATAAACAAAAAATACATGCAACTGTTTATCATTTAATACAACATTTAAAATAAAGTAAAACCAATAACCCAACACAAACCTGATGACAGACAACTGATTAAACACAAGATTGTCTTCAGTTGTAAAACAATACTAAAGTGTGCACACCACTCATTGACTGTCATGGAGCATAGTGTAACCACAGCTCAGGAGCCTGTAATGCAGTTACAACCACAGGAAACTGTATTTCAACCTTTCAATTATGTTTAAGCACTGCATAATTTGAAACCTTACTAATGTCATCAGGTTTATACAAATTAAAGAAGAAACAGCAGTAAAACAAATCAATACATTTTTAGTGGACTTGCTTTCTTATGGCTGGTTGTTCCTGAGCTTCTGCTTTGTTGGGGGTGTTCTGACCTGACAGCTGGATGACCTCAAACAACCTTATACACCCTGCTCCCTAATGTGGGTGCACTTGGGCGGTTGATGCAAAAGACAACCTCCCTAAGTACGAAGCGTAAAAAAAAAAGTTTCCTTTCTTTGAGACAGCAAACATCCGCCTGTGTGTCTTCACAAACATCTAATGTTTTATTGCTTTTAACAACTGATGCATCATCGTTTTCAAAAGAAACAACATAAATAGTACAAGTGGGACTTTTACAGTTTAATTACTGCTCACCTGACCCAAGAGAACTATTTTGTTCTAATCTTTAATTTATGGCCATGATTAAAATGAAAGCTCTGCAAGAGTTTTAGAAAAAAAAAGAATGAGAGTGTGCAGAGATTAATGTAGAATTATGCAGAAATTATTAATCTGATTATTTTGATGACTGTGGTCATTAATATCTATCACAATTGGTTATTTTATCCTTAGCCACTAAACACCTGATTTCTCTTTTTTCCAGGGAAGAACTACAGTCACTCTTGTTACAAGTACTGGTTTAAGATTGCATCATTTATTAGAATCCTAAGAACGCCTTTATTATTTAAAGCTACATCTGGTCAACATATTAACAATGAAATCACAACAATTTAAAATCACAGCTGTAATATTGAAACGCTAAAGATGAGACAAAAAACAAGTATTTCAACACTGAAGCTGTCCAATTTCCATGATTTCAAGATCAGAGTTGCAAATTACAAAATTCAATCATAACTTAAGTTGTGATTCTTATTATATCTTGTAATAATCTGTCAAATGATTTTCTTTTCATCCTTTCATCAATTCATTTCAGTGGACTGTAGAGTGGCACATGTAAACAGTGCCTAAAAGTGTTTGATGGATTTTTCAATTAAGTCAAACCAAACACCGGTTTGCAAACACGAGTGAAAAAAAAAAAATTAACGCAGATTTCAACTGTCAAAGCATACAACACACATCTGTCTTCCTGTGTATGCCAACAAACTGATCCTTTCTGAGAATTGGACAGCAGTTCGAGAGCATTAAGACCACAGGAGGAGGGTGATCGCTGCACTCACAGTGCAATACGATTCAAATGGCTGCCTAGGACCCAGAGCCTGATAGATTATCCTGCTTCTGGAGAAATGAAAACTACTCTGAGAAATCCACTACCTGAACCTGACAGCTGGTTCTATTCTCTTTCAAACTCAAGCATGCTTAAAGTAAATGATACTGGCAGCCAACTTTGTATTTAATTGTCCATTCACAAAAATAAGATAAATTCACTGTGGCAAACTGTCAAAAAATTTAAATATGCACATGAGTAAAACACCCAGTGTGTTATGCAACCAGAATTTTGTAAAACTCTTCTACTCGCATGTCGTTATCAATGAGTCATTTCAAAGTTTCACTTAAAGTGATACAATGCAAGGCTTTGATGTGGGGATCACATCGAGCGCAGAATTCTCAATATCACCAGCATCTCCAGTAATTGTCACTGTAGTAGAGATTGCTTTACAACTATTTCTGCACCTGGATGCAGAACAACATATCAATGACCATCTCTCTGACAACCCATTTCAGAGATCCAAAGCATTAATAATGCTCATTAAAACAGAAATCAAAGAGTATTCAAATACAAATTTAAACTGTTGCTTATCCGTGCTTCAGAGACATTAGAAGAACCTGAAGCTCATTTCATTTAGGGAAGGGTAAGCAACAAAATCTCATATTCGACTTCGGCTTACTGTTTTGAATGACACAGGATGGAAGCTCGACAGCATTAAACGTGGTGTATTTGCCAAAGCATGGCTGAACTGTGACAGTAAAGCAGACGAGACATCTTACGCAGCCAAATATATGTCACGTTTATTTCTCATTATGCAGCAGGGCTCTTCAAATTTGTGCTTCTTTTTCAAGCCAAGTCTTTAATGAGCTGTCCCTTTTGCAGCTTGTAGCTGACGTGTGAGGGTTTATATTCCTTACTCTGTCCCAACTCATAAGACTTTAACCAGTTCACTGTGTGGCGTGGTACACTGCAGGGGTGCTCAGTGTCCCTGTGGGTATTTGGTCTTTAAACGCATAACCAGGTCATGGAGCAGTAACTACTGGTTTTTTGGTCTGAGGTATCACAGAAGAGGATAATGAGCTCTGCCATCCAGTGTCTCGCCACACAGTCACAGACCACTAAAAGTCAGTTTGCGGCTGTTTACTACTAGAAAGTTGACACTGAAATGTTGACAATGTGTTTTCTCCATTTTCTCTTATTCCCAACAACACTGAAATAACAATGAAACACAAACATAAGGATTGGGTCCAACACGCCTACTACTCCTGGGGTTAAACAGCGCGAAAGCAGTAGCCAAACGTTTTTGAAAGAAAAACAAAATTAAATAAAGCAGCTACATTCTGTGTTTACATTGATACAGTATTGATCAAGATTTACAACTGACATTACAGTGCGTCTGAGGCAAAGGAACAAACACTACAACAAACAGCAGGAATACTGAGCAGGCCCAGCCAACTTAGGCTACTTAGCTAGCTAGCAATATTCCATAGGTACTAACCTGGATACACATCACGAGCTAATGTGGCTACAGTAGCCCACGGTGCAGCCATAAATTAAGTTACTCAGTCTTAAGAACAACCACACTCCACTGCACAAGCTACACCAGATGAAGACTAGTATTTGGGGAACATGCATGAGCTCACAACAGACACTTTTCGCTGCCCGAATTGGCCCGGATTGGTGCTAGTTAGCTCAAAGCTAATGTTAACGTCGGGTATTTAGCATCAACGTTCCACTTCATTTTGACAGTGCACCACCTTCACGGGGAAGTGTGACAGTTATTGGAGCTGCACGAAAGGCAAGGAAAAGCCGACGCCGCACTCTGTTATCTACGTATCTTTTCTTTTTTACTTTTGATGAGCAACACAAAAAAGAAGCGCTTTTCTGACGAAAAACACAACACAGCTGTAAAGGTTTGTCAAATCCACTCAACTCGACACTGTCACAAAGTCACTGCTAGCTCCGCTCACCGACATTTCCTCACCATAGCTTCTGCCACTGGATACCGGCGACCCGTGTGCGGCTTTGCCCAGCTACTGCCATGCTTGTCACACGCGCAGGAGCTTAGATTTGAGTTAAAACAGCCACATTTAGTTGTCGAATTTTCTCGCTTACCTCCGTCAAGCCGCGACCTCTCTCTCTCGCGCGCTCGTGCAATCAGAGTTGCACAGATTCTGGTTTGCACGCGCAAACCCTCCCTCTACATTGGCGGATGTGTGCTTAGAGGTGCCAGTGGTCTTTTTTTGTTTCGAAATGTGGGACAGGATGTGTTGATGAGCGTTACGGGCTGCGGAGGTACCTGCGCCGGTGCGTCCTCCTCAGCCCCGCTACGTGGCCCGGCCAAGCTCTCGCGCGCACCACTGCCGCCGTCCCGCGCTCATCCCAGGCATTCAGGCCGCTGTCTGGTCAAGCAGGCGCGCGCCCGCGTGTCTGGGTCTGTCCTCCGAGCCAGACATGGCACGGTGCGCGCGCACACTGGGCTGAAATCACTGATCGATGAAATAATAATGAGTAGACTAGACTCTGAGGACGATTTATCCCCTTAAAAGAATTCCATGCAAGTTTAATGAATTTGCTCCATTTCCACAACTTATTTCATCATTCTAATATGATGTCTTTGTAATAATAATAATAATGATAAACTTTACACCAATACAAAACTGTAATAAACAAGCAATGGAATACACAATTACACATAAAATACACACATAAATCACATAAATACACAACTAAAACGAGTTGTCAAATAGCAAAAAAAAGTTAAATATCCTAATAAAAATATTAACATTCACAACTGTAAAACACCATTATATTTATGATGTTTCTATTATTTATTTTTTTGCTCACAATTATTGACACTGGTCTTACAGTTGGCATAGTATTCACGAACCTTAATTTCACATCAATTTTTAAAGGAACAAGACACATCTTTATTTAATTCTGGGCACCTTTATTCAAAGCCGGAATACCCTCTGGTGGGCCTTAGTTTGATCCATATCATTTAAGTATAACTTTTTTTTTTTTTTTAACAATGACTCCAAAACTCTATTCTTGTTTGTAATGTATTTGTTTTAAAATTGTGTTTACTCAAACTTTTTTTAGTCAAGTATATGACACAGAAAATGTCAAACTGTTTTTGCAGTATAGTACAAGACTCCAATCACATATTTCCATTGATACTTTTCACATTATGAGGACATTACTATTATTGTTGCAAATTTTTCCTCCATTTTAACTGATTGCTTGTGGATCAGTACTTTAAATTCACGTTAATATAATCCTTAGTCTTTTATTACATAAATTAGTTAAATCATTTAAAACTAATCTTCATTTATATTTAGTATTTAATTTTTGATATAGATGATACTTACACTAAAAACTATTTGAAATGAATACTGAAATGGACCAGTAGTGATGGAAGCAGTGATAAATGATATATTTGTCTAGTTCTATATTCTGATTAGTAAAAAAAAAAAAAAAAAAAGTAATACAGCACCATCATGCGATGACACTTATGTTCACACCCTATAGGAAATGCTATACAACCGAAGGTCTTGCCTCAAATAACAAACATGACAAGTGGGAGGTAGAAAGACAATTTTATTAAGCTGAGCCATTTGTGAAACTTGGGGCTACTGTCTCCACATGAAACTAAAGACACAGTGGCAATAGAGAATGAATGATCATGATCTACTTTCTGACAGACACCTGGGGATAAAGCTGTTAATAAAGCTGTAATTTGCAAATATATTTCAGACATTTCAACTCAAATGAATAAACCCTCAGTGGTCATTTAAATTTTTTAAGTGTGAATTCAAAGCACAGCCTTTCATAACTGATTTGAGTATAGTTGAACTATGTGATAAAACATTCCAGCACAACATTATGTGGTTAATAGGAATGAATCACTTTTATCTTTAAGTGAAAATCAACTGCTTTCCACAGATTTAGTGCTCTGTATCTGAAACAATGAAGTAAAGACGAATATTAGGAGAATTTACTGCACTGTCAATTCTTCTCAAAACAAGAACTCTACATATGTATGTTGGTTAACACAGAGGGAGCAAATAGCCCCTTTCCACATGGGTGGACTTCAAATATGGACCCAAGAGTCCTCTCACTGTCTCCCACCATGCTGCAAGTGGTAGGGCCCAGTTCACAGTTAGTTAGAGAACAAGTGGGAGAAGTGTGTGTAGTTGGGAGAGTCCTTTATTGAATCCTCCAACCACCCCTTCCATGGCCCATGAAACAGGTGGAGAAAGCAGCAGTGGGGAGGACATGGGGTGAGATGTTATCACTGTGGTAACTGGAGCAGCGTGCCCTGTCCTGAGGGTAGATAGGTGATGTTGCGGGAGCGGGAGAGCTGGAATGCGATATCTTCAGCCGCCTCCAACTTTCGCAGCTCTACCAGACCATCACCAGCCTCCATTAGGGAGTTGGCGATGAGCAAGGCTGCTTGAGAATCACCTTCTGCTGAGATGATGGCAGCCTGCTTCTGTTGCTCTGCCTAAAAGGACAAATAAATTAAGCTAATTCAGCTGTTCACTCTGTCCTCCAAATACAGACTGAACACAAAATTTTAAATACACAAGTATGAAAAGGAGGAATCTGGATGTTACAAACAATACCTTTTCTACAATGAAACGGGCCCTCTCAGCCTCTTGCTGAGCCACCTGCTTCATCTCAACAGCTTCTGTAAATTCCTTGCCAAAGGTCAAGTGTGTCTGGAAAAAAACCCACACACAATTACAAATATTTCCCAATTAAAACAAACATAAAGAGAACACCACTGCCAAAACTGCCTGCAGCTTCTTACCAGTGAAACGTCATCCAAGATAAGGCCAAAGGTGGAGGCTCTTTCTGTAAGGTCCTCACTGACCTGCCGAGACACAAGCTCTCTCTGGGTGATAAGTTCACCAGCATCAAACCGAGCCTATGAGAGAGAGAGAGAGAGATGCATGGCAGTTTACATGTCAGTTTAATCAGCTCATCCTCAAAAATCCTCAGTTGTTCACCTTTAAGTCTCTGTACAGCTGATACTCACCACTACAGCCTTCAAGACCTCTGTGGTGATGGATGGTAGCACCCTCTCATCATAGTCCTCCCCAATACTGGTGAAGATTCGTGGAAGCTGATTGGTCACCGGCCGGAAGAGGATACGCAGTGTGATGTTTACATTCTGCAGATCTGAGGGATTAACAGTTGAGAGTTAGCTCACACTGTACACATTAGCCTAAATGTTTTCCCCTTACACTAATAAACTGTACATTGAATTTAGAACATTTCAAAACCACCTGCAAAAACAGAACCCTTACACTGGAATGCAATTAATGCCAAGATATCAAAAAGCCAGTTTTATAGACAAAAAAAACAGATAAAGTACTGATTTTTAAGCATCAGTGTAGATTCACTGACGTACCTTTACTGCCGGTGATGACGGGCACATTGCGTGGACGGGAGCGACAATCAAAGATGATTGGTTTCTGCACCCAGGGAATGAGGAAATGGGTTCCTTCACCAACAACTGCATCCTGAACTCCTCTGAACCTGTCAAATATCACAGCCCGGTGCCCTGCATCCACTGTGGAATAAAGAACAATTAATCCCTCTGGCAATAGGGTTTGTGTGTAAAGCATTCAAGTTTTTATTGATAAAGATCTACAATGGTTACATTGATAACTTTTTACATCATGTGAATTACAGTTCTGAAATGCTACATGGAGTTACAGGGCTGCTAACAGGCTGACTAAATATATTCATTAGTTTTACTACACCAACATTAAAAACACTTAAAATATAGAAAAAGGCCATGGTGTTAAGTCAATAATTACAGCATCTTTCCATAAAACACCACACAAGTAAGTATAACATGGTCAGAATATTGATCAACCTCAAATGTTTACTTTGCATTTTGTAGTCAATGGATATAGAGGATCAGGGTAAAAGAGTAATGTTTACTGCTGCCAATAACCATGTCCACATTTGAGAAATACATCAATTTATGTCTTTATCAATTCTTCAATCAAGTCACTTTGATTTTAAACAGGGTAATAACTTAAATTACAATACTGACCATGAAATCATTTTAAAAGCAATTTATTATTTAGTCAGGGAATTTTATACATTTCTCACCATAAACCAGTTCTGCTTTGTCTTGTTTTATTTACCCAACAATCACCCACTTACAAATTCAGTTCACTGTAATATATGCAAAGAAAAGCAGCTATTTCCATATATTTTTATATATGCGATTAACCAACAAGATAGATGTCCATGTAATAAATTAACTACTGGTGCATGATAAATGACACGTTTTCAGTATTGGCAGATATTGACTTTAAAATGTATTATCAGATATCAGCAAACACACCAATATCATAGAATATACTATTCTATGATAGCCCTATACAACAATTAT
Source organism: Brachirus orientalis (assembly GCA_016785285.1). Classification (NCBI taxonomy): domain Eukaryota; kingdom Metazoa; phylum Chordata; class Actinopteri; order Pleuronectiformes; family Soleidae; genus Brachirus; species Brachirus orientalis. The sequence continues at coordinate 5,856,979 of JAFBJR010018220.1, read as the reverse complement.
ATTTTTACATTTATTTATTTTGCTCAATGAAGCAAATTTATACTTGCATCTGATTCGACAGTATGCAAAATTTGATGTTAATTTCATTGCAGAAAACACTAAAAAAGAAAAATCTCTGTAGTTGGATGCAGGGAAAAAAAGTGTGTGTGTTTATTAGACCACCTGACACAAAAACAAACAAGAAAACATTTTAGAAATCGTTCAGAAACTTGTTTAAAACTAAAATTGCTATTGTTATTTATTTGGCAAATGAACTGAATTCATCTCTTTATACCAAAATTTGAGCTGGCTCACTGGGCTTCTGAGAAATAATCAAGCATAACATTCAACCAGTATTGTACATGGCTAAAATCAACTATTGGGTTTGGCTTCACCTCCGTCTAAAATAAAATAAAGCCACAGATTGTTACAGGCGAGAATCCAGAAGCGCTTGTTTGTTTAATTAGCATCAGGTTTCCATCCATCACTCACCATTGAAGAGGGCGGAGTTCACAACACCTCCACCGATGGCGAGGGCCAACCCCAGCTTCCCAATAGACTCAAACAGCTTAGCCATGACAGCAACCTGAAGCAGAGGATGAATAGGCGACGGTCACAAAAAACGTACTTTAGCCAACAATGTTCCTCTCCGCTATGTAATTTCAAATCGTTTGTGACAGTGTTTATAAAGCCCGGATAAACCCCTACTTCCCACTGACAGTTGGCTGTGGCCTTGGACTGACTGCTGCCAAGGCTGTTAGCGCACTGGCTAGCATTAGCTCACCAACTAGCAGTGAAGTGAGGCAGCGGGACAGTTCTGCTAAATTCACCACGCGTTAGAACAGATTTGACAATAAGTGACAAAATAATAATAATACTTACAGCACGTAGGATAAACATTATAACAACAATTCTAATCGCGTATGTCGAGTTCAAATAGCACACCGGGTGCGCATGTTAGCATACCTCGTAGGCGCTATTCAATCTACAACGTTGTCTATGAATAGCACGTACAACTAGCGTTTCCAATGAGTTTTTCTTACTAATGGTACACAAATGTTTGACAGTACAAGTAATTATTCCCACTGTGCGCCACTACTAACCTCGGTTTCTCTCCGATGTCTGTGACCTCCACCGGACACGACGCACCACACATGAAGTAACTGCTGCTGTGCGCACGCGTACTGGACGAAGCAGTGGCCCCTCTGATTGGACAAAAGACAGACTTCTTCTTCTTCTATGGTGGTTGTAGTTCGCGTCAAATGTAGCGAGGCAGGGCCATTACTGCCACCAGCGGCGGTCCTGGCTTGTACGGCGCCCAGGGCGGAGCACCTGCCTGGTGCCCCCACCCCCCGCGCGTCCACGTTTGTGACTTTGTACCAAAAAAAATTAAATTAAAGATGCATACCAAAACTATACAAACTTTATAAACAAGAATAAGAATGAATAAAAGATTTATGACATAGCATAAAACAATGCAGTGCACAAATCCTTCATACACATACAATAATACACTAAAAACAGTCAATCTGCTAATCACTATAACATACACATCATATAATTAAAGTATTCTGAGGAAAAAAAAAGTCTGAATTCTAAGATTAAGGTCAGAATTCTGAGTTTAATCAGTTTTCAGGCTGTTTTATTTATTTTCTTTACTTTGTTTCCAAGATGTATTTTACATGTGCCCCAAATCTTCTTCTTCTGTAAGATTTGTCTAAATATTAGGATACAAATATAAAATATGACAACATAACCACAGCTATTTAGAGAGTATGGATTAAAATATTAGAACGCAACTGAATAATTCAGTCCTGCATAATGACCGTGTGCACAGTGCATGACTGAAGCTTGTGCAAAGTATGGATTTATCTGAACATTACAGTGTGTTGTACAGTGTCTTTGTCAGACAGAACACATGTGTTGTCAAGTAATGCAGTGTTCTCACTGGTATGGTAACCATGACTACATCAAAGAGATCTACTGTATGACTGTACTTATTCAATTTTATTATTATTATTATTTTGTTTTGTTTTATCCAGAGCCTCGTTCATTTGTTTTCTGTGTTTATAAGTTTAAGAATTTGAAATGAATGGGGAAAACACGGGAGTCCGCTTCTGGTTTATAAGACGCGTACAACGACACACCGAGCGGACTTGAGCGCCCCCTGGCGTGGCCACGACGAAGCACGCGGCACAGTGTAGTTTCACTTTTCCAGCAGTGGCTCGTAAAGTGTGACGCTTGGAGGGGGAAACACGCGACAGCGCGCCCGTTCACTCGTTAAGGTCAGTGATGTTTACAGATGTGAGAGCCCTAATGTTTACAGATGTGCGGCAGACTGTGGCAGCGTCGTGTCCAGACCCACGATCGTCGGTAGACGAGCAGATGCGCTTGTGCGTTTGATTTCGCTCTCTCCCACTTCCTCGTCACTCAGCTCAGGTCTGACTCTCTGTCTTCATCGTACGTTTGCTGACAACCGTCCCGTGGAAGTTAGCGTTCAACATTTTGGTCATGTCTCGCAGTTTGGCTGCACTCAGACACCGAAGGAAGAGTTCAGAAGAAATCAACACGTTTGACGGTAACGTAAACCGTTGTAAATAAATATCGAAGATTTGGACAGCGACACGGGCTATATTTGTGTAAAAACAAATAAAGGAACGCTGCTATTCGAGGAGTTTGTTCTTTGTTGATGTGTTGCCATCAGGACAAGAGCAAACTTCAGTTGGAAAGGGGGAGGAAAAAGGGGCGTTTGAGTTCAGTAAAGTCAGGGCCGGCCCAAGCCTTTCAGGGGCCCTAAGCTGAATTTGATTTGGGCCCCCTCTCCCACCACCTTGGAGTAGCCGCTGCTTGACTATAATTGATACAAATGTAACACTATAAATTGCTTTAAATGTTGTTGGTTAACCTAGTATTAATTTGCACTTTTGTATTCAAATTGAAGTGCTAAGTTTGGTGATAGTGGACTTGAATCAAACAAGTAAACCAGTTTAAGGACGTTGGTTTTTAAAAATTAACTTGGGTTACCGGGGCCCCAAGCAGTTGCTTAGTTTGCTTATGCCTTGGGCCGACTCTGAGTAGTTCGAACGATATCCACAGATTTGAACTTCAGTGAGAACACATGAGAGACATGTTTTTGAATCATAGTGATGTATACAAGCTACAAAGTCATTTTCATCAAAAAGAGACATCTTCTGAGCTGGAGAAACTACATTGATATCTACGTGCAGTCAGCGAGACATGAGCGAAGGGAACTGAAAGACATATTTTAAAAAATAGTCACTAATAACTACACCAAGATACATCCCACTGCCATTAAACTCAACTCATACCTCACAGGCTTCCTTTGGATTATACTACATCACTCATTGTGGGAAAAAAAAAAAATTATATAATTTTTGTGTATAGTTATTAGTGATAATTGTCAGTAACTTCACCATAATACAATGTAGTGTCATCAGATTTTCTGCACTGTATCCTGCAGGTTGTACTACCCCAGTCAGTTTGAGACAAACACTCTTTTATCTATTTTTGTGTGAATATGTATTTGTAATAATAACAGTTATTACAAATCAATATATCACAATGATATATCAACAGCTGTTGGTGCTCTGTATTTACATTGTCAAGTGCCTTGTTAACCTTTTGTGGAGACATGAACTTTTCTCAACAGTTGATGGAAACGTATAAAATGCGGATTTTCTTTTACCAAAACATTTGCAATACATTTTAATGGGAAAACTAGCTACTGACTTTAGCCACTCAACAAATGGCTCAATTAATAATACTAGTGCAATACCAGCATCTTGGGCAAATCAAGGAATGCACACAATGACACTCGCCAGCCGAGCATCTCTGGTGTCAACTGACAGCATTATTGTACATGGCACTTTGCCTCATCAATTTCAAAGTCATCAAAGGACTTGCTTTTGATAGGCAAGCGTTGCAGACAGACAGAACCACAGACACACAATCCTTGAAATAAGTAGTGCAGTGCCCGGAATTATGTGGCTTTAACTGACTCAGCATCACGTGTATAGCATATTGCTTCGCGTATATTCCTCCAAGTACTGGAACAACTGTCTTAAGGCATGCGGAATCTGCCACACTGCAAACTCTGGTGCCCTTAGTAAGTCACCTCACCTGCCAGGACAGGCAGACAACCAGTTCCTTTGTTAGAGAAATGATGGCAGCTGAAATGAAAAAAGAATTAATGATGCAATGTCCCAGAACCCCCAATAGAGGGTGTGAGATCATCAAAAATGCATTTGTCCCTGTTTGCAAGGGTGGGGTCTGTGTATGGCTGCCTGATACCAACAATGGCAGTTGCTAATAGCAGCATTGTTTCTTGGCTTTGTCATAATCATCGTCATTATCATCATCATCATCATCAGCAGCAGCAGCAGCAGCAGCATGATCATAATGATGTTCACTCTCACTTTTTCTGCATACTTATGAGGTCTCTGTGTTGCTGTCTATAATCACCCTGAGAGAATAGCTGTTCACCGTAGCGCAGTGACTGTGTTTCTCCCAGCAGATGGCAGAGCGGGGCAGGACCGTGAGGGTGAGTGGTCTGCCCACAGATATTGAAGATGACAGACTGAAAGACAAGCTTCAAATCCACTTCCTGAGACCCAAGAATGGAGGAGGGGAAGTGGAATCTGTCTCTCTTGTCAAGACAGTCTCTGTGTCTGCCCTCATCGCCTTTGGGGAAAGTGAAGGTCAGTAGTGTCGGATGGTATGCATGTTTATACATATGAATCATGTGGAGGTGTATGCTTTTTTTTTTAACTTATGCACTTGCTTTGCAATATTAATGCCATTTCCCCACACCAATAAGAATAGTATTATTTGAAGAGTGATATTTACTATATTAAGTACATTAAAAGCAGGTCTCACAGTACAACATAAAATGTTTCATTAACTTAAACTTTAAAGACTCCAAACTTTGCCCACAACCCATTTCAAAGTACTGCTAAGTTATTGCACTGCAATGGCTGTCACCAATGATTTACAATGAGATGGAATGTTGGCATGCAAGTCAGTAGAGTGGCCAATGGTAAAATCGCTAAGTCAGGATGCTTCACAGACTGAGATTGATTTCCCTCTGGTGACCCCTCTCACACAGTGGCACAGAGAGTTGTTCAACAGAGCAGGCACATTCTAGAAGTGGATGGGAAGAAGCATACACTCACTGTGACAGAGCATTATGACAGCCCAGACCCAGACAAGGTATGTTTAGTTAGCATTTCTTTAAATAAAATATATAACATATGCTGTATATATGCACAGTAAAATGTATTCTTTAATTTTAGGTCATCTTAAGTTTAGCTGCAACTGTCAAGTATAGTCAACTTCCTGGGGGACTTCAGGCATTAACAAGCCTCCACGAGAGCCACCCTGATGTCCAGATAAACTCTGAAACTGAAGAAAGTTGTACATTATGTGGTACCTACACCAAGGTCCAGGCTGCCCTGGCTCACTTACTTGGCCATTCTGGGGCCCCCCTACCAGCAGACAATGACTCCGGTCAATCTGACCCCACTGACTCCAGGTCCATTCAGATGGCAACGATGTCTCATACTCAGGGCTCAGAAAATCACACCAGGAAACCTCATAATCAAAGAGAACAAGGTTTGTCGTATGAGTACAACACAAGCACACACAGTGACCCGGCACCTTGTGAGCATGCCAGTGAAGATATTGGCCAAGCTGTAGGTGCAGATCTGCAGCATGTGGGGCATCCCGCCACATCGGAGGAGGACTTCGTACTGATTTTGGATGCAGACATGTTTCAGTACCTCCAGAAAAACTGCTGCCAGGAATACCAGTTCATCCTCAGCCATTATGGTGTTGAAGTGGTGGATATGACAAGCCAGGGGTTGACTACTCTGTTTCTACAAGTTAAAAAAGCAGGGAGAAAGAGTGGTCAACAGCAGCAGAACTTGGAGATGGCACGAAAGGCAATAAGTCGGCTTTACCAAGAGAATGAGACCAGGATTCGTCGAGATCAGCTCCCTAAGAGTCTGTTGTCTTCGAGTGGAGGACTGCAAAGGGTGGTACAAAACTTAAAGGTCCAACTACCCAAACTTCTTCTGAATGAAGATGACAAATATATTTACATAATTGGGAGCAGTAGTGACGTGTCTGAAGCCAAGCAGATCCTTCTAAAACAGGACAAAGTGACTGCTAGAAAAGACGATGTAGCCAGTCTTCTTCGATATTCCACATATGATGATGTAAGAGTGTCCTCCATCGAAGGGTGTCTGCTGGCATCAGAGGAGGATGAGAAGAGTCTTGAAAGAGCCAGAAAGTGTAAACTTGCAGCTCAGTTCAAGGACTCAAGTTTGGCTACTTTAGGCAATCAACCAACTGACTTCACCTTAAGGGGGCGCCTGTCTTCTAGTCGACAAAAACACACTGGGCCAATGTTAGGGCATGACGTCCTGTCCGAAGCAGCAGGGATTTCTGGAGAAAGATCCTCCAGAGCAGAACCCCAAGGCACTGGAGAAGATATCTTGTTCAGGAGTGGAGATACTCTGAATTCAGTTTTGCAGAATAAAACATCACTGCACTCAAACATAATAGATACTCAGCCCAAGAATCTAACATCCCCCCACAGCACAACTCCTTCCCATTTGTTGGAACAAAATGCACTTCCAGCAGCAGAGTCTCCGCCCACATTGAAGCGAGCCAGTAGTTTCTCAGGAACACCTCAGCAGAAGGCAAAAGACAGTCAAAAGAGTCTTGACGACTCAAGCAAATCTGTCATCAGAGCAAGGGGCAGGTCTTCCAGCTTCACTACCCAAACAGGCAATGAAAACCCAGATGTCTATAATGAAGTGATCAAAACTTCCATGATAATGTGGCAGCACATCAAAAAAGCTTACTCCACCCGAGTGGACAGCCTTACATCTGATGTCCAGATAAAAGAAATCCACCCAAAAGGTAGTAGGGATCTGACTATCACCGTAAGTGGGACAGACGTTTTTAAAGTAAATTCATGTCAGCTGGGTTTACAGAAACTGGTTGATTTGGTTAGTATTGACTTCTCTGTGCAGGAGCTGCGTTTGTCAGACCTGGGTATCACTGATCCAGCAGATGAAACATTACAGAGTTGCTGTACTGAAGTGCGTAGCCGCTTCAAGAAGGTTACTTTATTGTTTTCCAAAAATAGCTTGTACCTTCTAGGTCCAATTCATCTGTGTTCCAAAGTAGCCACTACGCTGCGCGAGGTATTTTCTGGAGATTCAACACAGACACCTCAACATCTAGACTTCCATAGCCCCTCCGCATCCAACAGGAACCCATCCACTTCTTTACAAATGAGTGAAGAGCGAAGTACCATTTTGGATTGTAATAGTAATTCTCAGGTGATGCTAGAGAGCAAAATGGACAAAGCAGAGGGCGCTGGTGGAAAGGAGAAAGGAGAAACCAACCATAAACATGACTTCTGGGAGACAGAGATTGTGAATGGACCTGTCAACCAACCATCAGTGAGAAAAGATCCTGTCATTAAGGAGAAATTAAAAAACCTTGATTCAATGCAGATGGATGGACAGAAAACAGACACACTTGTCAACATATCTACAGCAGAAAATCATAGAAATTTGAGGCATGTGAATGGAGCAACAGCTCACACTGATAAAGCTGTGCCACTTCATAAGAAAGAAAAAAGCACACATGCTACCGAAAAGGACGGTATGCAGGAAAGGCTAGGAGAGAACCAGAACCCCCCAATGGAATCCATGTCAGGTCAAAGAGACAAGGGGTTCATCTGTGTGTGTGGGGACAATGGGGCGTCAGTGATGAGAACTAAGTGTGGGGTTACCATGTGCATGAAATGTCTGGCCACAGTGCACGTCCACTGCAGAGTGTGTCATGAGAAAGATCCAATCCTGCAGGGCATCAAAGGCAACATGAGCCACGCTAAGCTACATATTAGCCTCCCTGGTCACAGCAAGGACTCGGCCATTAAGGTTACTTACTGCATTCCTGATGGTATTCAAGGGGTGAGTGGCGTGTTTATGTTTATGCAATGCACAAAAAGACATTATTTGATATTAGATATTTGTTGCTTTCTGCCGATAAAATGTCTAAAACCACAATTTAGAGCTTTATTTAACTTTCACCCAAAGGCAAAAATCAGTCTTTATTCATCTGACATTTATCATGATAATAATTTGAAAATGTTTGGAAACGTGATAACTCTACTATAAGATAAGAAAGATAATCCTTTATTAGTCCTGCAACTGGGAAATGTACGGTATCACAGCAGCAAAGACTGTAAAGGTAAAGGCAATAAATAAACATTAGAACTGCAGCTCGTGATTATTTTAATAATCAATTAATCTATTGATTGTTTAGTCTGTAAAACATCTGAAAATGATGTTTCTACAAACCTGGAAATGATGATGTTCTTAAATGCCTTGTTTTTGTCCACACACCAAAATTAATCCATTTTAATTGTTATTTGGAGCAAAGAAACCAGAAAATATTCACATTTAAGAAGATGAAAAGCCAGAAAGCACTGAAATGAAACACTCAAACCGATTAATCGATCATCGAAATAGTTGAAGATTAATTTAGGGATCGATTAATAACTGATTAATGGAGTAATTGTTGCAGCCCTAATAAACATTTTTTCATGTGTTCAAAGTAGCTACATTAAGTAATATGGATATCTTATTGATATTGCAGTGCTGCATAAGAAGTGGTTCATTTGTTTATTCATAGTGTGGCTTCAACCGAGTGTTTCTTGTTCCACTGTGATCTGAAAGCAACAAGCTGCATGAGCTTGTTTACTGCCTGCTGTCAACAGGCTTCCTTTGCAAACACTGCACCTCTGCACAGGGTGACACCATCAAATAGAGCTTCAATAACATGACGTGCTGTATGTTAATACCTGGAGCCTTTGTTTATGACTGTGTTTTTTCCTTTCTGTCATACCAGAGGGATCACCCATCTCCAGGAAACCCATTTCAAGGGGGCACGTTCGAAGCCTTCCTTCCTGACTGTGAGAGGGCGAGAAAGCTGCTACCGAGGCTGGAGAAAGCCTTCAGGCAGGGACTCACCTTCACTGTGACAGGCAAAGACACAGCGGCTCAGGTCACCTGGAACTGCATCCCACACAAGACTAGTCTGTACGGAGGCAAATCAGGGTGAGTGAAGCCAGGAAAAATTGTTAAAGATGACAAACATCAGTTCATGTATCATGAGGTGAACAGTCTTTCTTCTGTGTCTCTCTCAGGAGTGGTTACCCAGATTCCACTTACTTGACTCGCTTGTCCCAGGTCCTGACCTCCCATGGGATAGAAGAGTAACCAGCTTAATTGCAAGAATAATCAAAAAAAGTTCTTCCATTATTTTATATATCTTATTTACTTCATGTCTGATGTGTAATGTATTTCTTTCTTGGATAATAAGAGTTAAATCTCTCACTGCAGCTGTATAAGGATCTAGATTTTAATTAATCTAGATTTTAATTCTTCAGTTATTTTTTAATCTCTCCATTATTTAAAACATTCTTAAGCATTTTTGTTTAATGTACAGCTCATTTTGAAAGGTGCATTTTGTACTGTTTAGTGTGTATACATACTGTGTAAGTATGTATATATATATATTTTCCTCATGTTGTTTTATGAATATTAAGGGAATAAAGATGTTTGTATAAAATCAGTCAATTGAATGAAAGATCTGTCATTACAATTTATTGTAGTATGGGCACAGAAATAAAAAAAAAAAGCTCGTCTCCTGACGTTTTATTTTGTTATGCTTTTTTTATTAGTCCTGGAAAACATGTAAGGCATATGGTAACATTACACACTGAAGCGTTACAAGCTGTAGAGGCCATGTGGACAGCATGGCACCACGCAGTAAACCCAGAGTCAAGCACAGAAGCAGCATCATTTCAAAGGGTTTAAAAAGCAAAGTCGAGACGAGAAGTTTGCAACCACGGGGGAAAAAAAACACAACGCAAAAGGAAAAACAGAGTAGAGTGCTAACTTAGAAATCAACTTGCTAGATATGCCTTGTAGAAATTAACCACTGGTGACTGAACTCTAACTGGAAATGTGCAACAGCGAGGGGTGTCATGTGAGCGTTAAAGCATTCCCAGAGATCGGTATCATGAATGTGCCAGCTGGCCATGACCGTGCCCATGCTGAAGGTAAGGACAGGGAATCAGGCGGCACAGGAGGCAGTGGATTGGCTTCAGTTGGCAACTTGAAAAATTGAAAGAGCATTCCTCTCCATGCCACGACATAAATTCAAAGCTAACATTAAAAGAAACAACAATCTCTACATTCACATGCGTGTCTTGTCTTCTGGTCACTGTATATGACAAGCTCAGCCCGGTTGAACTTTCTTAACATTGCTGTGATGCTGCTGCTTTGCATAATCTTTATAATGGCTGCTAAGGAAACAGTACCTACAGGCAGATGAGGCTGTTTGGGTTCTCAGCAATGATAAGTGAACAGTGGTTCTGTATTTGGAAATGATCCACTGACAGAGTCCCTCCTTTTGACTCACAGGGTGGAATCTTGCATCAAACTGAAATGGAGTGAAGAAAAATTGGAATGACAGTTTGTGCAATGAAGTCATTGACATAGAGTTAAGTTGCTTTTTTTTTCCTTTCTAACACGATGATTTGTTTGGAATGACCTGAGAAACCATAAAACAAGAGAACCTGAATGATGGGTGTCTGTGTGGATCTTCATCTAAAACAAGCCAAGACAAACAGAGCAGTACCACACTCATTGTCTTTGTGCATTTTTAAAACCTTGTGTGTTTAAGTTTATCAGTGTTTGTTATTGACTTTGAAATACTTTTCCTCCTGTGCATCTCTGAATCGCTAAGTTCTTTTGCATGAGTTGCAAGTGCCTGGAATGACTGGGAAACCATTTTAGGATGACATACTGTACATTGTAGCTTAACCATGGTGGAAAAGCTCTTAGGCAGCATGCCAAAGTAGAAAGGGGTGGGCTTGAGTTTAACCAACAGATCCAGTTGAGGCCCAAGCCTAGAGAGCAAACACCCGCCCCACTGATTGAGTTCATCTCAAAAGCATCTTAGCTCAACAAAACCAAATGGAAAATGTTGAAAGAAAAAAAAATCTAGTCTGTTTTCCACATGCTGATGAATTCATGCGATTTCAAATTCCAGATGTCAGATGAACTGTTTTATTTGCTATGAATATAGAACGAATGAAGAGAGAGGGGGGATGATGTGGAGGGAGTTTTGGCCGGCTGCTGCAAGACTGCGACGTTGCACTGACCAAGCTGCTCCCTGTGTGGATGCAGCACAAGAAAATAATGTTTGAGTAAACTGAGATCAGCTGTACGGCGGAAATGCTGTGTCTGGTGCAGCTCAGCCAATACGCTGGGGTTTTGTGTAGCTGTGTTACAGAATTGGCATCTCTACACAGCTGTGTGAAAAACATCTACTCCCTCACTTGCTATACAAGCCACTTGGAAACAAACTGACAGAAAGAGAAATCCATAGAGAGCAAAACCAAGGAGCTTTGGATTTGGATGGATTTTACAATTTTTGTCATTTTACATCATTTGGTAGAACCTGAAATGCACCTTGTCCATTGCCTTTTCACTGTGATACTCACATTGTGGTTGTAAACATGCAGGTGGAATCTACCTGTTGTGGTCAACATGATGTAAAAGCTGGTGAAGCACAGTGAAAAGGGCATAAATATGGAGGGAGGAGCCTCAGGTTGAGGTAAGCTGTGTGCAAGGAGAGAGGCACAGTGCAGGCCCATGCTCGAGCAAGTCTCCAATCAATCAGAAACTACAAACTGTGTTTGTAAACTGCAGCAAAATTTCTGTCAGCACCAAATGAGCATTTCATATACAAAACGGACACACTGACGACTAATGTATTTTTGTGGTTTTTGTTTCTTCAAAGTTGACGGAAATGCATCCAAAAGCAGATTTTTTTTTCTTCAGATTTTTATGCACTGTTAATATTGAAAGCATTGACAGAGGAATATACATACAGTTTGGCACACATGGTTCAGACCAACATAAAGACTTTATCACATTTAAAAGGAGTGCAGGTTGGCAGGTCCCCACATAAAGAGTATGAGCTTTGAACTTTAAACCCTTGGATAACAAAACAAACAAACATAAAAATATAAAGGTAAATTAAAATAACATATTAAGTAAAACATTATTATTTTTTTTTTTATTCTTACTGAAGAGTTTGTTTCTCACATGGCACTCAGAACAGAAGCACCGTCCACAGGTTCACAAAGGGAGCCCAGCAGATTAGAACAGAACACTAACCAGAGGCTGACAGGACACAGTCACTCCCCACACCAGCGTGGCTGTCACACTCCAGCCCGGTTCACGGTCCACCCTGCTCCGTGTTTTACTTCCCACAGTTAAGGATGGATGAATGCTTTGATTTTAGCTGCCACCCAGGAGAAGTTGGCCTGGACCGGACTGGCAAGCTGAAAATGATGGGACCTTTACATGAATGTGTGTGTGTGATTCTGCATGTGTGTATTTGTATGTGAGCTTCAGCAGATACACTGGTAGTGGATGATGGGAAGCAGGCTGCAGACCTGGAGCAGAATCAAAGCCTGTGTGGGACTGGAGTGTGACTGTCATGCTTGTAAGTGCATTAAGATCAGCGAGCAGAGTGCAAAATACTAATACCAACTGTCCTCATTACACAGGCCTCATATCAGACAAGGAGAGAGAGAGACAGAGAGAGAGAGAGAATGAAGGGAAGGTTTGGATGAAGCTACATAATATTGTAGCAGAGAAGTAGAAGGGGTGGGGGTAGCACGGGTAGGGGGTTTTAAAACCTGACAAACGACCTGAGGACACACACATCTTCACACACAACGGCACACCACACACAGCACATGAGGGAGGCCACTCATGCTAACACAACAACTTTTTTGTTTCTTTTTTTTAACATTTTTTTTTTTTTTTTTTTTTTTTTTACAAAGTCACTAGTCACCATCTGAGTCTCAACACTGAGGCCAGAGTCACAGACAGACAGGCAGGCGGAGGGGTGGGTGGGTAAACCTTTAAGATTATGTCCGCCTACATGAAAGATTTAGAGTCCACCCAGGATTTGTGATGAAAAACTAAGGATTACACTTGTAGACTCCTGTCATGGCACCTGCCAGACAAAATTTATTCTGGCCATTAGAGGGCGCCATGTGCTGTTTCAGCCAGTATACTGCTAAAGGCATAATTAGGCAATACTAGATTCAGATTTTTTTTTTCTTTTTTTTAAAAAAAGAAATGATTTCTGAATAAATTTAACACACACTGAAATACTAATCCACAGCTCTGGCTGTTGGCAAATAGGGTTTGAGAGGCAGAAAAGAGAGACATAGGGAGAGGAAGTCAGAGAAAGAGACCACTGCCTTCCCTGACGAGCCTGACGCCTGTTGCTATGCCGACCATAGAGAGGGAAATGGAAAGAGAGGAGGGAGAGAGAGCAGGGAGAAGGAGGGGAGGCAAAGTATGGACGCCAGCTTGAATTTAATTTTCCTCTCTCAGGTCAGGGTGATCGACAGGGAAGTGCCCACTGTAAAAGGAGCAGAATGCCATGGAATGCCTCGAGGAGGATCAGGGAGGGGGAAAAAAGCTGATCCGGAGTGAAAAAGAACTGGTATTCACCTTCTTAACTTGCTCATTTGAGACGCTTCACTGTCTAGGCATGACAGTGCCTCTTTCATCACATTCAGAGAGTGTATGTTTGTGTGTGTGTGAGTGAGTTTGTGTATTTGTGGCCTGTTTGAGTAGAAACAATTTATCTTAATTGGCAGTGTGCACTTCTTGCCAACAGTTGGTCAGCGAGAAAAATCTGTTACTAAGGAGGAGGAAGCTGAGCAATGATTTCTGCCTCCCTATTCAACTCTGCACAGAAAGGCTTATTATGAAGCAAATTCATATTCAAGCAAGTGCAGGACTGCAGCCACTATATTAACTCCAGAGATATTTGGTGGGGAACGCATGCATTATGGAGCTGTTTTCCCTGTCACCAGTAACACTATTGTTTGAGCAAGTCAAAGCAACATCATGACCAAAACCGTGATGCAAATATCAACGGGGGGTGGGGGTACGCATGAGCCAATCACACGCATCTCTGACTCATTCTCAGTGTCATAACTATCAGCGTTGTACACTAAGAGCAAACGTGTGGGTGGGTGTGGTTCTTTTGCTTTTCCTGGCCTGTCTATGTGCCTGTCTGTGGGTCCGGCCTGTGCGTTGGTGTTGGGTGGTGGGGGGGGGGGGGGGGGGGGGGGGGGAAGTTTAGCACAGTGAGGGAGGGGTGATGGGTGAGAAGGAGGAGGTGGCAGGTGGAAGTCAGAGCAGAACAATTTAACACAGTGGGAGTTGAGGTGTGGAGAAGCATGGGGGTTGAGGGTGGGGCCTGAGCGTGAATGAAGATGGATGGTTGTTAAGGAAACAATAATTTTTTCCCCAGGCCTGGACCCTAACCATGACCCGTCAAGGCTTGCTTCTCTCTGTCATTGGAAATAAGGAAAGACTGATTGCTAGATATTGTGAGGCCACGAAAAAAGCTTTCTTTCTCGCGACATGGTGGTACAAGCAACTGATTTATTTTATTTTTTTTTGAATCAATACCTGATGGGGCATGGGAGGAGCCAGGCCTAATTACTCACTGTCATTATGAACTTATGAGGGTGAAACAGAAGAGATGAGAGACCAACAGTGGTGTGATAATTATGTAATATACCCTTCCATCTTCCCATTCAGCATAAGCTCCCACCCATCTCCATGCCTCTTCCAACCCACCATCTCACACCACATCCCCTGTTCCCAGGACTCAAACTCCCTGCTGGTCTGCTTGACTATCCCCCCCCCCTCACTTCTCCTCCTTCTTGGCCTCCTCCTTCTTCTCTTCCTCCTTCTTCTCCTCCTTCTTGGGCTCTTCTTTCTTCTTGTCATCCTTCTTCTCTTCCTTCTTGCCATCGTCCTTCTTCTTGTCATCCTTCTTCTTGTCATCCTTCTTTTTCTCCTCCTTCTTGGGCTCCTCTTTCTTCTCCTCCTCAGGCATCGGCTCCGTGGTGAGGATCACTTTGCCGATGTTGTTTCTTTCCTGCATTTTCCTCATGGCATCACCCACCTGCAGGAGAGATGAAAGGAAGAGGGATAGTTACTCAAGGAAGGATGGATGAAAGAAGAAAATGTGAAAGGACGGCAGGAAGGATTTTGAGGACACCTGTCATTGAGACAGGGTCGCCAGCATTCTGTCCTTATAATATGTTTATAATATCATTTGTTATAATAATTTTCACCCCTCAAATATGTATTTAATATGCTGTATATGTAAAATTGTATTTGTTTAGACAATAGTTTACTAATCTATGATCGGAAATGAAACTGTTGCGGTAGCACGCAGTAGAGAAACAGAAGTATATCAAAACAAAGAAAGCCTGATGCAAATGGTTATGAGTATCTAACATAAATGCGTAATTAAATTTTCATTATTTATGACTACAAGTAGAAAAGAAATACAAGCTAAGAAAGCTGTAAAGGTGCAAAACACAGTACAAATATGTTAACTCTAGCAGGCTCACAGAACTGTGGACTCAATCCAGGTCTTATTCTGCGATTGGTTTTGGATGCTGGGCTTTTAAGAAGGACTTTAATTTAACTGCTTATTATACATTATTAATGTGCAGCAATGTGGTGTAGTTGTTACTCATTTTAATTGCTTTAATTGTGTCTAAATAGACAGGATCACAAGTAAGACCAATAAATGATCATTATAAGTGCATTAACTCCTATTCTGGTGATGAAGGAGGCCACTGCAGGTGAATTAATCGATAAATCACAGCTGGAAGATAGTATTTCATCATAGCCGAGTCTGCAGGACTGGGATATCACAGTAAGTGTTGCCACAATCAAAAGCGGCAGAACCACCATTTATTACAGATTCTTTGAGCACAATTACAGTGCTTTTTGCCTTTTTGTTACAGTCACAGCTATCAGCAATCAGTTAAGCCCCTCCCCAAAAAGGCAGTCAATCATAACAATGACAGGAGAATCCCTGCCAGACCAGGCCCATCCTCCTCTTGACCACTGAGCTTTGTCCACTGTCTCTTCTTGTCTCCATCACTCCCCCCCCCCCCCCCCCCCCCCCCCCCCCCCTTTGTCCACTGTCTCTTCTTGTCTCCATCACCCCCCCCCCCCCCCGTCCTCCAATCCCCTGTGTTCGTGTGAGGCAGGCAGACCACCTAACGACCAGTGCCACAGCAACAGGACCATCTCCTAGCAACGTAAAGCCTGGCTACAACGTGGCCCTGATGATTCAGACACATGGGAAAGAGAAGGAGTGTGGGTGTTCGAAGGGGAGGGGTGGGTGTAAGGGGGACAGAGGGAGCAACTGGTGTCCTTCAGATGAAGAACACGCCTCGCTGGAAAGAAGGGAGGGGTGAGTCCGGGAATTATAAGTGTCATCTTCAATGTGAATGAAAGTCACAGCGAGAGCGGCTGATGCTCTTTGGACGACTCCACCCTCTTCAGCTCTTTGCTCATTAGGATCTGTCGGCTTCTCTAGCTTCCAGGCATCTTGGAAAGGAGCGTGCTATATTTATTCACAGCTACAGACATGACTGTGATCCTCTTGGGAATCACTGCAGATGCAGACAATGAACCAAGAGAAACCACAGGAAAGGAAGGTAAAACCAATTTTCAAACACTGGCCCTTCAAGTTTATTGATTATTGGAGCAAAACCATCGGGTGGGAACAGAACTGCTGTGATGGATGGAGTCAGGGCATGGCATTTATGCTCTTCATAAAAAAAAGAAAAAAAAATATTTAACAGCATTTTGCTACTGATGCCTTTTTAAGTATCATTAAATTGTCTCACATCAAGTCAGACTATATAATATATATATTCTTCCATCCTGTTTTCCACACTTTCTTTCTCGTCCATCAGGGCCCCTCCCTCAGACAGACGCACACACTGACTAAAGGATGTCACCATAGCAACAGGAGAGAAAAAGAAAAAAAAAAACACAGTGCTGTTAGGCAGGAGAAGTGGAGGATACAGCCAGAGGGAGAGAGACAGAGTCAATAACCTAAAGACGGAGAGAAAGAGCCAGATATGAAGAACGGGCAGATGGAAGAGGCAGAGAAAGAGCGTCAGATGGCGGATAAAGACAGCAAGTGTTTTGCTCCGGCTTCAGTCACACAAACTGAAAACACTGACCAGCTCCAACTTTGACAACAGAAGACATCGGCCTCTGACTCCCTCTTTCTCTCCATGTTATTCACACCCTCTCTATTCATATCTGTTAGCAGCGTTAATTTGGTCAGCAACAATCTGACTCTGTCTGGCTGAGTGAGTTACAACAGAGGAGATACAGTGCTTCTTGTGGACAAACGTCACATTATAAATGCGAGTCTCATAGAACCTGGGCCACACCCGGCTCCTGCAGATCCCATCATACCACCAAACATGACATTCACACACATGCTGCACAAAAACCTGGTGTTCATGGGTAAATTCATGCCACATAGAATTGCCATGTTCCTTCAAAGAGAGAGGGACATTCAAGTACACTATCAATCATGTATTAATGTACAGTATGCAATTTCTTCCACTTGGGCTCTCTCAATAAAAACAATAAAAAAAAACCTAGTTTGATGATGTTATGAAGCAGCGTAGGATCATGGGAATTGCTATCTTGTTGTTTTGTTTGGTTATACTGTATGTTTGTGCTTAAAGGGGCAAGATACAACAGCAAAACACGCATCAAATGGCCATGTGTATTCTAAAATTTCACAAAACAAAAGACATCTCTGGCTAACAAGTGGTGCCAAATATTTCCTTCCTCACTCTAATGTTTCATAGGGGGTTTGTCCCTGAAATATAAGCATAGATCAGTAAAGAGGATAACACCATTAAAAGTTGAGCAAAATGAAACAATCTGTTTTCCTTAAATAGAAATCCAAATTTCTTTGGTTGTAAAGAATGTTGGAAACATTTGGTCGAACAAAATACTTTATATAAAATTAGTCTCACGCTTTTTAGACATTTTAATGCATTATATTACCTTGTAGACAACTGTCGTCATTTTGAGCCAAGTCAAAGACAGAGAATAATGTTTTTCTGATGCTTATCCAGATACAAGACAATAGTGTAAATGCCACGGACCTGCTCAAGATGCCAGGTGGAGTCGATGTGGGGCTTGACCTTGCCCTGCTTGTACAGGTCCAGGATGGAGTTCATGGCCTGTGTGATCAGCTCCGTCTCCCCCTCCAGGTAGCCCAAGTGGAAGCCGCACACCGACTTGTTCCCTTGGATCAGGCTGAGTGTGTGGATGGAGAACTGGTGGTACCAGTTCTTGGCCACAGCGAGGAGGTTCTTCTTCTGGCCCGCCAGCATGTTGGCCGTACCTGACAGAGATGGATGGTGAAAAGAGGGGAAAAGAGAGAAATGACCTAAGTCTCTGCTGGCTGGAAGATAAATATTGTGTGCAGTTGTGTTACTCTATATTCTCAGGTCAATGTCTTATTGACCAAACAGTTATTGACAAAAATAATAAACTCATAAATCATTCATGTCAAATCAACATAAATGTTTGTCAGGTGCCTCTACTTATGAGTTCTGGATTTGTTTTACACCTCAGTTCCTCATCATACTCACACTCTCAGTACAGTAAACAAAAGGCCTGCATCATAAAGGTTGACATAAAGTGTTATTTTTAAATTGCCTTTGATTATGTGCTTACATTTATTTAATATTGTAAGCTTTTTTTATTTTTATTTGGTAATCCAGGCAGTAAAGGATGTTTTTGTTTAGCAGAAAATATTAGAACTGTATACTTAAATATTGGATAATTTATCACAAGTCATATTGTCATCACAATCACATATCTGATGTTTTCCCAAATACTGTATAGTTTAAGTGAAAGTGGAAACTTCTAGAACTTGCAGGTCTGACAGCCACTATGTCACCTCGCTGTCTACGCCTTCACCCTCCTGTGCTGTTGCTGACTCGTCCTCTTTCTCAGGGGAATAAGGGGACACAAAGACGTCTTCTCTGAGAGAAGAGAGAGACCCAGCCTGCTACATTCAGACACATTCCAGGTTTCGTCCGCATAGAACGCCCATTGTTTGGCCATGCATACTTCTGATAAACTAGAAGAGAAGCAGCCAGTACAGAAGGACTGGGCGGGTGGGGTGCTTGTTGTGCACGGGTGAGAGAGGGTGAATGCGAGAGGGTGAATGGGTGAGGGCGGGGGGCACCATGCTGGGTAGTGGGTTTTTGTGCAACATGCAAAGGCAGAGCCCTGTTCTCCATGGATGCCGAACCCTGCCCACTGTTGCATACATGCGCTTTCCAGATTGGCACTGCAACACAGCAAGCACGTAAAGGCCTTCCCACAGATGACACACAGCACACTGAGGACACGGAGGTCACACTGCCCACCAGGAAGCAGCCTAACCCCATGGCGAGAGTGGAAGCCCATGACATTAGCTCAATTCAAGAAGACAGAAGTGTTAATTTTAAAAGATGCATTAAATAATCTGCCTATTGGCAAATAAAGTGCAGACACTGGTGTTCATGTGGGCTATGCAGACTGAAAATGTTTCTAATATGTAGTCTAAAAAGGGACTACAACTCTTTTAAGTTTTAAAGTTTATTTCATAAATTAAATTCAAAAACAACAATAAAACATTAGTAGCATCAGCCAATCATTTCATAATCAGTGCATTATTAGTTATTTAGCATTAAATTGTTCCAATATATACAAAAAATGTCATCTTTTATCTTTTCAACATTTATCTAATGACTTACTTTTCATGGACATATCTTTACTATCTTTAATAACTGCTAGCCTTTGCAGAAAAAAAAATAATTTAGTGCTTCCCTGTTGTGTGGCACTGCAAACAAGTTTAAAACTTCACACATTTGGCTCTGGGCATAACACTGGATGCACATTAGAGCATTAGATGGTAAATTTAAAAGTGTTTAAAGTGGAGAGACATGAATTCAGCCTGGGGGTAAGTGCTGCCTCGGAAGAGAAATTTGCTTACAGAAGTGATTTTAATTTAACTTTGGTGCTGAAACTTAATTCTTCTGGACTGACCATTTTAACAATTTCAACGTCCAGTGTGCAACATTTAGGATAGTTTATTGGCAGTAATGCTACCCATAAGTTTGTTTGTTTAGCTGTATAATGCTCTGTCTTTCTGTTTTTTTTTTCTGTTTTTACAACAGGCCTGACAGACAAATCAATCAGAGCATGCATTTTGCATTATGAAGCAGAAGCCTAATTTGCAAATGAGAAGGGACAACATCCTTTCTGATATGTGAAGGTCATCACAGTTCTCTGATGCACTTGAGAAAGGGAGGGGTGAGTACAGGAGACCTCTGTTTGCTACAGTCTGCAGTCACACCAATAAATGTTACTAAGTTTTACACAGGGGATCTCGATGCTGTTTATTGAAAACAACAGTTTGACTCCCAGGTAAAGGATTTTTCTCTTTTGACTTACCATAAGTGATAAGTTTGCCCATAGGCTTCAGCAGGTTATAGGCCTTATGGGTGTCTGATCCTCCGAGAGGGTCCAGTATTATGTCCAACCCTGGAGCAGGAGAGATAAGAGGGGGGCAGTTAGAAGTGGTGTGAATTCAGAGGGAGCAGCCTGTGAAGTCTCTTCAGCTGCCCCCCCCTACACATGAAGGAGTTCACTTGGAGTAGTCGGGAAGCCAAGTTGTGCCATGTTTACATGAGTATGCAAAGAGAGGAGAGGAGGAAATTGGTGGGAGATCCGTCTTGTTTGGTGTTTTTTCATTCTTGTCACTGATAAGAAAAGACGGATAAAATACCTTTCCATCATTATTCATTCCGTTCCCGCTTGGACAGAATAACAAACCAAACTGCTAACAGGTGGTAAAGCATGACAACTGTCTCATTAATGTCTGACCTTGTCAGCTCAGCCTTAGTTCAGGCTAGAGGGGCCCCCTTTATATTGGGCTGCCGTGGCTTGTTTGACTAAACCCTGGTTCAGTAGATTTGAGGAGCCTCACAGCAGGACTCCTCCTTGACCACAGCACACACAAATTGACAGTGAGCCAAAGACAGAGGGAAAGGTAGTGAGCTGTACATTGATCCACGTTGCTAATTAGATACATTCTGTCGAAAGTGTCAGCTCTCGGCCTCCTCCTATCTGTCTCTGTCTCTCCATGCTACAAAGAACAGAGACAGCGGGGACTATGAAATGAGCCTCCAGCATAATAAGAGTCTCCATCCTGCTAAGAAAACAGCAGTGGGCAAAGGAAGAAACAGGAACTGGATGTTTTCCCCCCATTTTGCTGAAAAGCAGCAGCATTCAGGACCACATCTACATAAAGAGTGAAATCATCAGCGCTGAGCGCAAGGATTATGTTTGGTTGGGAAAAATACTCCCTATGTGCTGTCTAGTTCACATGGTTTTGCTGAGAAATGTGTCACAATAAAGTGCATGAAAATGAAGATTATCTCTCTGTCCAGTTGTTATCCAAAGATGAACACAACTCAACACAGTAACATTATTCAGTTAAAAAAGAAACACCAATGGCCCTGAATTCTCTCTCTGTAATAACGCACAGTTTAATTAAAAAAAAAGTAAAAACAATCAATTCAATATTAATAAATAAAGTTTCCCTGGAAAGGGGGAAGAAAAGAAACATCTTTCTTTATTTTTATTTCAACATACTGCACTCAAAATTCAAAACCTTACACAACTGAAATGCAGACACCAGAATCTGAGTATTATTTCTTTTTCTTTGTTGTTTTGGTTGTTCTCTTATTTCTTAGTGTAATGACCTCACTTGTTCTGACTCCTGTTATTTATTTTTTTTTATTTTGTCCTATTTTGCGTTATCTCTTCTTCTTGCTTTACCATATGACCATATGTATTTATGTTTGTACACAATAAATTAGTGAGTAAAAGTGGAAAGAAAAGGTTCTCTGTGCACAGATCGGTGGACTGCAGTGTGTGTAGTTCCACCCTTTAGGTGAAGGACCACGGGGCTTTTCTTAGTTTTGGGATACCGCTCACCTTTTGAAAAGCCAGTAATTGTTTAATGTACTGAACTGAACCAAACTGTATGGTTCGGTGGTAAAGGGGGCTTTGTATCACCGTTGCCAATGTTTGGTGGTCGAGTGTCTCACCTTTTGGGCTGATCTTGCGGACTTCCTCCACATAGTCCTTGGTGCGATAGTCGATGGGGTGCGTGACACCACCCTGGCTGATGGTCTCATGTTTGCCGGCTGATGCGGTGCCGAACACAGTCACATCCTTCACCGTCTTGCACAGCTGGGTGGCTGCGATACCCACACCACCTGAAGGAAAGAAGGGCGGGGTTCATTACATCCTAATGATTTTGTGAAGAAAAAAAAATCAATTTAAGGACACGACTTTTGATTGATTCAACGACAAACGCTGCGGACAAGAATTCATGATGAGTTGAGAATGATTGTTCAAGGCAGCACCAAGAACACCCAGTCCTCCAACATTTTCTGTGGCAGGTAAATGTGATTTACATTATTACATTATTGTCTCAAATAAGACAGTCAATAACAGCGTGGACGTGTTTTGCTCCGGGGTATGTAAAGACTGCATTGAACACAATCACATTACCCCAGCCAGCCCGGAGGAGAATAGACACCCACACAGATACACAGACACACGCATGCAAGTGTGGAGAAAGTAGCCATTGTGGCTCAAATGACACATCTATTTTTTTGTTTGCTTGTTGAAAACAACCTGCCAGAAAAATTCCACTGCAAGACAGAAAAAGTCACTGGCCTATCTGATTCAGCTTTTTTTTTTTTTTTTTTTACACCAATACAACCTAAAAACACAATGCATGTAAAATTACAATTTACATACAAAGTGCCAAAAGACTGTGTGCTTTTGGATATCTGCAGTTGTGCTCACTGTATTTGGAAGTGTATACATTGTGAAAAATGCCTCAGCCAGTGTTTGCAAAAGCAGCCAGAGCAAGAAGTAATAGGTGACTGATAAGCAGTAGCTTGTTTGAAGTAGGGACTGACTTGAGAACTTGAAATAAACTGTATCCCCTTAAGGTCATGGCCAAGTAAAGTGCACATACTCTCTGATAACATAGAGCAAAGGAACATGTTAAATGCCATTCATTTCAGTGGAATAGCTGAGGATGTGTGACTGAAGATAAATATTTAGTAAATATGCCCAGTAAGATATTCACAAAGACAGGAAGACAGACACATACACATTACTGTAATCACACAGACTGACAGTGATGGCAAAAACAAAAAACTAAATCAAAGCTGTTGTGGTTGGATGTGAGTGTTCCTGCGGCTGCATTATAACATCACCATCTCTGCTCAGTGTCCTCAGTGAGAAACCAGGTTTTTGTTGCCAAGGAAACCTCTGCCAAATTGCCAACAATGACTGAGCAAAGGGAGCCATTTTGTTTCATTCAGTGCTCTTCTACTAACATGTAAGAGTCATCTGATCACAATCACAACCTTATCATTAGGTCATTCACTCATTTTAGAAGCCATCAAACCTTGCCACCAGTGAATGTGTGGCATATCCTTTGTGTGCACAGTTACGACAGTATAACCAGTGCATTTACAGTTATACGTTAAAAGTACTTTTTTACATATGCAAACACTACATGCAAATATGTATTTGCATGTATTAGTGCAACCTTTCAAACCAGGTTTGAAACTGGGCCCGACCAAGTCATGAACCCATAATAACCCCATATAATAACTTTTCAGCAAAATGGGGGGAGAGAGAGTTAAACTTCTACAACTCCTCTGGTCACTGTTTTCAGCCTAGGAAGACTCTGCCCAGTGTGACCCAAACACTTAGACCAATCGTAGAAAAGTTTAGAAAGTTTAGAAGAGGTTGTTCCCGTTCTACTGAGCAGTGGGGTGAAAAATTAACTGTGTTCTTCCTGAAATTGCAACAGCAAATAACAAAACATTATTAAACTACACTAAAACAAATTGTAATGCATACATGTTGAAAACTATTAATACCTTTTTCTCATCTTGGCATGATTTGACTATATTATTTAATATTTTGATGGTGTCATATGGTAATTCTCCCGTCATGTTTAAATCTATTACATAGTGAATAATGAAAAATGTCACAAATCAAATCAAAGTCAAATAATTGTCAGAAAAACTAAGCTCTTCTAGTGCAGAGGCCTCTATTTCCACATTGGCAAGATCTCATTACAGTGTAAAGTGACATAAAAAGTGGATAACACAGAATGGATGTCATAAAGCTTTGCAGAGATTACCTTAAGTCATCTGTCCAAAGAGTCTGGTGCCTCTTTCCCAAAAACATTACTGTTTTAACGACCTGGGGATGGGACTAAAAAAATAAATAAATTGTGCCTCGTGCAGCTCAAATATCTTTTACTGCCACGAATTAGCAAACCTCAGTTATAGGTGTAAAGAGCTGCCCGACAAGATGATGATCCATCACACCAGACAATCACATGTTAATATTTAACTAACATTGCTGTCATAAACTCAGTGATTCCCTCTCTGTGTTTGACGTCAGTAAGGTTTTTTTTTTTCTCAAACAAAAGTTGACAATGTATTGGGAACAATAACTCTGTTCCCAAAGAGAAACTGAGGCCACTGAGGAAGAAGGTATCTGTCACTAAATCCCCTGAGAACAAGTTCCCAACTGCTGGTCTCCAATCACAAGACTGCTTAGTTGTGCCAAGAGCCCTTCACCGCACCCCAAACAAAACACACACACACACACACAACCATACAAACACAGGAGCAAAACAGACAAGCGCAGAGCTGTAGAACCTAAAAGGTCTGAAGTGGCTGCATGTTCCTGTTAATCTTCACAGCTATGCTCCGTGATTAAAAATATCGACCTTTTTTCAACACATTTCTTCAATTCACAGTTTCACATTAAAGTTCCTCTACATCCACTTTTTGGATTAGAAAAAGCTCCTGATGGGGTTACAGTGAGGTTGAAGACTATCCACAAGCACTTAGAAATAGCAGCTTAAGCAAATTCTTGCTGCAAATTGCATTTGTTCCTCCTTAATATTCAATTACATTGTTTACACTTAAAAATTAGGAAACGTCCAACAAAAATGTCCACATATCGATTTTGTTTTCTCATCTCTATCTCTCTCTCTCGCTCAGGAGGAACAGGATACACAGTAGGGTTTTGTCCTCCCTCCTGAAACCTCACATACTCGCATTCTGGCACAAATTGCACTTGGCTTCCATAACATGACTGTTAGCAGCAAAAAGGAATTTTCCCCAAAACACAGTGGAATCCAGACTTGACACTGAGGCCACTGTTGTTGCTCCACACCCAGAGATCATTCAGGACGGGATGAAGATATATCAGAAATGTTTTTCAAATTCACAGAAGAAATGCCATGTCTGCCTCGTCCTGATGTCCACACTGAGCAATCATGATTAAATAAACGCCTAAATAAATATAATCTTTTACGTCACAGCAAGTGACAACTACGTGAGCTGGGCAGTGGGATGCACCATGGGGCTACTGCCACCACCAAGTATTAGGAATTAGCTCTGCGTTGTTTTCTTGTGCATGTTGTTTTCCTCTTTCTTCTGCATTTGTTTCCACGTTTCCTGAAGGACTCTTGTCTTTCTGAACCTATCATTAGCCTGTGGCTGACAAAAGTATGAAATACAAATGTGAACCCAAGTGCCTCTTTTTACCCATACTCGCTGTGGCAGCTTTACAACATCAACAAACCAAACCAAATAAATGAACGCTTTATTTTATTGCCACTCTCTGTAGCAGTAAAGTGATAGAGCTGAGGGTTTTGCATTCGTGAACGCATACTCTTGAGGTCTTATTATGCATTATGTAACTTTGGTGTTTTTCTTAGATTAGGCTCTAAGTGTGTGTGTGTGTGTGTGTGTGTGTGCTCTCACCTTCAAAAGTGGCATAATGTGCTCTCTCAGATGGGAAATTTGTCTCTGTGCAGTCAGGAGGAAGCACATTTTTATTTATTTTTTTTTTGTGTGTGTGAAGGTGGTCACTATAATTTCCTGAATAAGGTTTTCCACTGCTTCAAACATGTACAGGCACAAAATATATATCAACTGTAAACTGTAAATCTCCTTGATGAAACATCATTGACATAATGCATTCCCGGATCCCTTACCCTAACTTTAACCATCACAACTAAATGCCCTGACCCTGACCCTAACCTAAACTTAATTGTAACCCCAACCCTAAAACCAGGTCTTAACCCTGAAAAAGCCCCTTAACACCATGGGGACCATACAAAATGTCCCCACAAAGATATTATGTATATATTATGGTCCCCACCAGGATAGAAAAAACATGCACACACACACGTATATAGAACCAGGTGTTTTCACACAGGTCTCACATGCACCTGTGACTGTTTGCAGTGGTTAGGGTGGGGGAGGATCGGGTCATTTGTCACTGCAGCGTTGAGAGTGTGAGCGAGTAATGTGATTGGCGGGTTAGGTCGGAGGTTGCCCTGGTTTCCCTCTCTTATCAGTGCAGCTGATCTGCCGCCGGCGATGCCAGGCCTGGGGAACACAGAGACGGTTCAACCGCACAGCCCAGACTCCCGCTTAGTGGTCACACTGAATTAGCATTCTCTAAACTAGGGTACAACCTCCCAAGCAGACAAAGTGCAGGGTGAGTGGCGGAGAGGAAACCATTTTCAAGCCACATCATGGCTCCCAGGAACAATGAACCATAAAAGTGAGAGATATAACTACACTCATGCTCAAATAGCAAAGGGCTTTGTCAGCTGGTGAATAATGAATGAGATGAATAATCTAGAGGGGAGTCCTGGGAGGAATAAAATGCTGTACACCGAATCATAGCTCACATTTTTTATTTTTTTTTTGCAATAATCACTCAATTTGCTTCCCATTTTTCAATCCCATCTGCATTCAGCTGTGCACCAGAGGATCATAACGCCCGAGGCCCTGCTTACAGGTCTGACAGCAGCCATAAAGATTTACACCCGGAGGCAAATCTCATCCACCAAACCCAAGAGATACAGCCACCTGTTCCACCAGCTTCAAAATCTAGTCTTTAAGAATTAGTGACATTTTATGGTGAGACTCAAGACTGTAATTAATGAAGGACTCCTTCCTTCTGCTCACCCTTCCTTTTCCCCAGCACATCAGGAAATTATGGTGGCCTACACATACAGGAAAGGAAGTTTGGTTTGCACAGTTAGTTTTCACTTGAAAATGCGAAACAGGCTCTGGGTCGTTTGTCCTTTTCTATAAAAGAAATGTGGCAATGCAAGTTCTGAAGTAATGCTGAACTCAAATGTACACGTTACTTTAGCCCTTGACGAGCATGACACTTAGGTTAGAAGAAGAGTGCTTAAAAGGCTAATACCAATGATCAGGGGTGTTGCACTGGGGGAAACAAAGCAGGCAATTGCTTAGGGACCTAGGCCACTGACGGCTGATAAATTAGTCCATATCAACGACAATTTGAAATCTACAATAGTTTATGTATAACAAGCGATTGACATAACATCACAGTTGAAAACCACCTAATTATGCCCCATGCCACATTAACCAAGAAAGCAAATTAAAGAATACAGGACAACACAAAACAAGACATATCTTTTGGTTATTGGGTTATTGGGTTCTGCCTGTGTTCTTTTAAAATAGTACCATGTAACACCCCTGTTAATAATAACTTCACCAGTAATCCACATCTGAAAGTTTAAAACTCAGTCACTTGTGCCAGGATGTTGAAGGTTAGAATGAAGTTGGCACCTGTAATACAGTGTTTTTTTTTATACACTGACACTAACAGTTTGAACTGACTCCTGTCTATTAAAACTTTAATGATGAGTAAAATCACCCAGAACAATCATTTGGTTTGAAGTTAAAGGACTGAGGACACCACATACCTTGGGAAAAAAATGCCTGCATTAACTAATCAGCAGCTTAGCTCCACAGATTAGCATTAACAAGGACTAAAACTCTCCTGTACGGCTGCTGTCACCCATCATCCTCAAGGTTTTACTGCAGACACATGCAGCTGCAGCAAGCCTCTCATATCAAATGATTTTTTTTAGATAATCCTCAGTGCAACCTGGTGTAAGACATGTTGTATCTGCAAAAGTAAGGAGGCTGCTATGATTGGCTGGCGGGGAAAATAAAAGACTTAATTACGGACAGATGAAACAGCAGTAAGGAGGACATGTGGAATTTGTCACATAAAACCTGAAGTCAATGCCGTGGAAAGATATGAGAGGAGATAATTAATAACACATGTAATTTAGTACAAACAAAGCACCTTACAGAGCTATTAGAGAGTATGATTTTTTTCATTTACATGAAGAGCTCTCATTGGATGTAAACCACAACTCAACATTGGTGCCAAAATGCCACAAAGTCTTGACATGAAAGGGAAGGATGGTGCTATGAAGCTAAATCATCAAATGAGCAGAGCCACAGGCTCCTACAGCACCGCCTCATTTCATATTATGCATTCCACATGTGCAACACAATGCGTGACACTTGACATTGGCCTGCGGTCACTCAAGATCTCATAAATAAAACAGGTGGACGTCACCACTGGAAGCGGTGGAGCCCCATATGTATACAGGAATGTGTAGAGTGGGTGGGGTGGCGCAGTGGCTGGCCAGAGTTCACAAACATTAGGACCAGTTCATGGAGAGGTCACAGGAAAAGCTGCTCGCCGGGCACCGCCGCGGACCCAAGGGAGACATCCAAATGTCGCAGAACTTCCCCCGCCCAAGCCCTCTGGGGAAAACAAAGGGGGGGAAAACATGCGCACGTGCCCCAATGAAGACGACAACCAGCGCGGATATGTGGAGGTCGTGCAGAGGGAGAGGAGGTTACAGAGGGCTGGAAGGGGGAGGGAGGAGGAGAAGGGAGGATGCAGATGTGCAGTGGAGAAGAGAGGCATGATGGGAGGAAATACAAGAAGCTATTGTTTGCAGGGAGAGAGAGAGAGAGAGAGAGAGAGAGAGATAACACACACACACACACACACACACACACACACATTTAAAGCATGACCTGGTGATGATTGTCAAAGCACCTGTCACACATTTAGAGCTGGTCACAGTTAAAGGTCACAATTTATATACGAAAATTACAGTATGCTCAACATGCGTGTTGACATTCTATCAATCTTGTGCTTCCGCAATAATCCACTATTCCTGTAACTTTACATTCTCCATAATATGCCCTACTCATTATACACACCCAACTGTGTGTGCGCCATTGTCTGTCCGAGAATAAAAAGTTGTGGAGAGTCATCTTTACTGCTGTTTGTTTGGCAATTTTTGTTGCTGTTATCCTGCCTCTGTTTGGTTTTCATGAAAAGAAATGATGTAACATTATTTGTATACTTCATCTGAAAATGGGTGCGGCCAAGCAATACTATCAAACAGGCACAGGCAGGGATTAATCAATTATTTATTGTCTACTAAGAGATTAACCAACTATTTTGATAACCAGTTCTTTGATTTGGGCATTTTTATTTAAATAAAACCATGTTCTGTGGTTTCAGCTCCTTAAATGCCCTCTATGGGATTAAATTGAATATCTTTGGTTTGTGGTAAAAATAAAAAAATTTAAGGATGTTGTCATTTTATGGTTTGGAAAAGAATTATCATCGACTGATTGAGTAGTCAAGATGTTCAGCACGTTAATCAGTCATAAAAGTAATAATTAGTTTGACACTTTGGGGCTGCTATTTAATCATCCATTTATGATGGTGATATTGTATCATATTGTGATGAATTATCTGTTTGTTGTTAGGGACAGGGGTTTCTGAAAGTAAATGCAAAACATCTGGTTGTGTTCCTAAAGGGATTACATCAGTGGGTTAGTAGAAGAATAACCATGAGCCAGGTCAAGTGAGGATGAGCCCCTAAAGCTTTAACCAGAAATATGCAGTGAAGAGAAGATTTATGAGAACAGAAGAAAAGAGATACATGCATCTGCAGAGATAAGAAGCTGTTGATTTCACGACCTACAGAGAAACAAAACGCACTGGTTTTAATCATTGTTATGACTATGTATCACTATTTTATCATTGCTCTTTATAAACGGGTCTGGCAGGAATGCAGTGTTGTGCAGACATGTCTGATACAGAAAATCATTGCTGTGTTTTTGGATATACGACCAAATATGTAGTCTTGTGAGACAGTGGGAGGTACTAACCACATACTAATACTACATGTGGTAAAATGGGGTGTGGGCTCATCAAGCTGTGGGCAGGGTTGCGAAGGAACACAATACTTGTTAATTTCTGTTTCATAATCAAAACAGTAAGCGCTTTGTGCTCTATTGTGTCACTTAGAATTGATTTTGATTCCCAAACACAGATCAATGCTTAAAACTTGAAAAGTGAGACAAGTAATTTTAATTGAACGGTGTCTCCAGGGGACACATTACTGAAAAAGGCTTGATGATAAAACAATCACCATTATTATTGCAATGATTTGTTCAGTGGTAATTTGACAAAAGTGCATGTGTTTATAATGAGAGGTATAATACAGTACAGGTGACTGTTTTAAGTCTTCTACCTCAAATTTGGGTTTCACTATTTAAGTGTTTGCCACTGAATAGGAGGTGAAAAACGACCGTTCCTTCATCTTGTCTTTTATGCTTAAACTTGAACAAAAATAATTACTACGATGATTTAACATGATTTTTGGCCTTTTGGGCCAGTCTGACATTTGGATATTTTCATGATTGAACATGGAAGATACATTATATTAGTGTTTTTTTTAAAAACACAAAAATCAGAAACTAAAGTGAACCTGAGGATTGGACAAGATGATTGACAGGATAAAGAAAAGCCTTTGTTTTATTAAATACTGGTAAGATTGTCAAAACAGTGGCCATGTAAAATATAGTAAATGGTATTATCATTTTAAGCATGTAATCATGAAACACATTTTCAATACAATTATTTACTAATTGTTTATTTAATAAAGTCAGAAAATACAGAATAAATGCTCGTTAAAATTATTTTTCCTTTGTCTTAACTACAGTCAAAATGTGAAGATCGTAAACTGATCATGATGGATAAGCGATACATTTACTGAAACTGATATCATACTCATCCGTGATCGCTAAGTATGAGGTAACTGCTTTACTACACAGAGGCAACATGCTGTGAAGAGAGATGTCCTCTATCACTGTCGCGTGACGGAGACCTGAGTGTCGACTGCAAATATCTGTCAAGCAGTTGGAACGTGATGTTTTTAAAATGGCTGGGTATAGCTCGGTGGCAAATGCATCAGCACAAGATGTCTAATTAACAGCCAAGTTGTTTGAAAGAGTTTAAAAACTGTATCAGACTGACATTCACAGCTGTAGACAGATACTCCAGGTCGTGTTATCAGGAACACATTGGACACAAAAATGGTGTTAAAAAAATCCCCACTTAATTGATTATTGTAACTGAAAAATGATTGATCAACTTATGTGCAAACCCTGGCTGAAATATTAAAAAACCACAGAGAGGTGGGTGTATACACAGTCACAGATGCATGATCTCTCACTCTTTCTCTCTCTAATGCTCTTTGAAGCTGTCACAGCAGATACCTTTGATATCTCTAATCAGAGAACATCAGGAACACATTTTGACAGATTCCCCACCCTGAGAAGCACACACACACACACACACACACACACACGTTTGTGCTTCTATCAGAGTGAGGACCCTCGTAGACATAATACATTCTCCAGCCCCTTACCCAGACCTTAACCATCACAACTAGATGCCTAACCCTAACCCTTACCCTTACCCTAACCTAAACCCAATTCTAACCCTAAACCTAAAACCAAGTCTTAACCCTGGAAAAAGCCCTGTAAGAAGTGAGGACCAGACAAAATGTCCTCACTTTGTCAAAATGTCCTCACTTTGTATATATATATATGATATATGAGGGTATATATGATTTTCGATCCTCACTCTGCAGTAAGTACAAGAACACACACGCGCACACACACACACATGTATTTGCGCTTCTATCAAAGTGAGGACCTTCATAGACATAATACATTCCCTAGTCCCTCACCCTGACCTTAACCATCACAACTAGATGCCTAACCCTAACCCTAACCTAAATCCAATTCTAACCCTAACCCTAAAAACAAGTCTTAACCCTAAAGAAGCCCTTTTAAGGAGTGAAAAAAAAAGTGAGGACCAGCCAAAATGTCCTCAAATGTACTCAAGTACAAGAACACACACGCAAAGGACACTGCATTGACTTATATTCTTTTGCTGAAGACTTAATATAACCTTAACCATAATTACTAGTGCCTTAACCTAACTTTAAAACATGTAACCCTTTACATTATGGGGAACTGATTTCATTATGGGGAACTTAAGTCTCCATAATGTGAACGAAAAGGAAAAAGATTTAGGTCCCCACAACACAAGGAATACCAGTCACACACACACACACTCAGCATGTGAGCCGCGCTGCCCCACGAGCAGAGACTGCAGTGTCATCTCACTCACCGTTAACACCCACAGCATTTCGAAAGGTGCTACCATCATGTACACTGCTATTACAAAGCTTTGGGCTCTCAGCAGAGCATGCGAGCACTTTGGTAATTATTCACACATGCAAGGAATGACAGAGTGCGGGCAAGCAGACTGTTCAGCAAATGTTTTTGTCATAGCCTCAGTAATGTGCTTTTACAATTCTGATGTCCGGACAGCTGCTGAGCCAAGACATGGCAGCCTGCCCCAAGAAACCAGAGACGCCGCCTCAACCAAACCAGCGGGGGACAGTGTCTTACACCACACTTCCTCAGGCAGCGTTCCTCCTATAGCAAACCTCAGGCGACATGTGTATTCACAGGGATGAGTGACATCAGCTGAATGATATTGTGTATGCAAACATTTGAGATTCCTCCGTGACCAGAAATCCCACAACTATGGGTATGTTGTTTGCTGTTATTCAGCTCTGGCTAAACTACAGTTTGCTGTTACGAATTCATTGATTCCATATTACTGTGCTACATCCAAGGGACACAATCCACCTGGGTTGACTGTTTGTCAGAGCTCTGTCATTTTTTTTAATCTCTAAGTGAGGAAACGGGCTCAGGTTTCACATCCCTGAGCAATCTACACCCACACACTCTCCCACATGTTGAAGGATCCTTGTGTGACTCCCTTTGCACAGTTTGAGTAAGAACAAGAGGGAAAGCGAGAGCTGCATAGACGGAGAGACAAGGAGAGACCATTTTTGGATATTCACTCTCATTTTCTCCAGCTGGCCTGGCTGTGAAAACACAGCAAATTCAAATGCTCTCTGGCTCTGTTCATCCCACCCAAAAACAGGTGCTTTTACTCCCTCAATCCCCAATTAGAGTTCCCACTCACTCATTCTGAACTTTGACCTTACACTCCAGGTGGCAGGTGCTACAGTTTTAGTGCAGAGCGTTCATATCTTACGTTAAGAGTGGGATCTTCTTCCAAAAAGCAATATTCTCTTATATGTTAGAGCCAAAATTTATAAACAGGAGGAGCAGAAATGGAAGAAATCTGATAAATATGTCAGGATGTTTCCTCAGTGCCATAACACAAGATTTGCATCTGTGCACTCAACTTTTGCAGAGGATGCAACTGAATGGCTTTGCTTAAATAGATCCACTGCCTGTCTACCTTCAGCAGAGACGTTAGAGTTTATTGCAGGACTGAAGGCGGATACTGTGATGAAACTGGTTTTCAGTTGCAGATTACAACATTGTTAAGTTTACTTTGTGACATTTATTCATAGCAGAAGAACTTGAAGCAGAAGAACTTGAAGAACAAAAAGAAAAAATGTTTTCTTTTTGTTTGTCAATTTTATTATTTATTTGTGGGTTTTTGTGATTTTTAAAATCATTTATGAATTGTTTTCTCTCCCACTTGTGATATGTCTAATAGGTTAATGAACAGAATCAGTACCAGTAGCCACTTTACCGCAGAAACTATTGGAAGTTCTGTTTATCAGTGTTTTTTGCAATCCAAGATTTTCAAAAAAGGCGTTTTTCAGTTTCAACTGAAGCAATGTTCATTTGAAGGCTAACATTTGTACTGTGTCCTGTTTTGAGAGAATATTTATTTTGGCCCAGCATTTCATTTTATTTTCTTACAGCACTGGCTCAGTGAACACTGAGTAGGCGAAGCCAAAAAAACACTTTATTTTATACTTGGTGTGACTGAATTTCTTCTATTATTAGCAGGGGCAGTTAAATGTAGCAGTTAACTTTAAAAAACATTCTGTTGTGTATGTTATGTACCATTTTCCCATTCAATTTACATAAATACCAAACTGACTGCCATTGATTTTGGAAATATGATGTGTGGGAGATTGTCTCAAGAAATGCATCATTCAATTTTGGTTTAAGGTGGTAAAGAAAACCACCATTTTCAATACTATCTAATCTCAGTACTCGTAGAATCACAATACAAATCTCATAACAGAAGCATATGGTCCCAACCTTATAATTTATACTAAATTGAGCCATGGTTGAAACTGTTATCCTGACATGTACTTAACAGGTTTGTGTTTATTACCTCTGCCAAGGATGTTATGTTTTTGTTATGTTTTAGCAAAATAACTCACAAAGTTATGGACAGATTTTTATGACATTTTCAGGAAGGGTATGTAATAGGACTAGGAATAGGAATAGGTTAGATTTTGGGGGAAATCTGGATTGCCATCCGGATCCAGGAATTTTTTTGAAGGATTCTTTATCACTGCGAGATAAGACCATTTTCAGCATTTAGGCATGTAACTTCATAATAAATGGCCAGGGCGCTTGGCAAAAAAATACAGGATAAGGGCACAAGAGATTCTATAATATATCAAAGCTTGATCCGTATCCTGTGAACATTCCAGATATTACAATCCAGAACAGAAAAAAATAGGGGGCTTGTGGGATTTTGGGCACTGTAACGTAACAAATAGTGTCAACAAAGTGTCAACAGATTTGTGGTATCTTTAATAGCTATAAAGCTATTAATTGATTTTTGTGAATAACTATCAAACTAATAATGATATTAAGGTTTCCGTGGTCAAGGAATCAAATAATGTATATAAAATAATTCTAGGACTAATCATTTTGGGTGAAAATCACAATATAGGTGGAAATAAGCTGCTTGGCAGAGGTCTGCGCTCTCCAAGTGCTTTTCTAGTTTGTGTCTTCACCTGCAGCAGCATGGATGAGGATGCTCTGGTTGGGCCGCAGGTTACCAAAGTCGAACAGCATCATGTAGGCAGTGATGTAGTTGACAGGAAGAGCTGCTGCCTCCTCGAAGCTCATGCCCTCCGGGATGAGGAAGGTGTGGCTCGTGGACGCCACCACCACCTCCTGCCAGAGCCCAAAGCGGCTCAGTACCATCACCTTATCGCCAACCTGGGGCAGAAAGAACAGGAAGACAGCGGCTGAAAGGATGTGAAGCAAAGGGCTTTGACTCCGCTCCTTATTTCCTGTTAATGAAAACAATGTGGCAAATGTCAGGTTTAGCTTCAATAATATGATAAAATAGAAATTATGAGGCAGGAGCCTCATTGAATGAGAGGCAGGGTATGTTTTGGACAAGTTTGCCAATGTATCACAGGGCTGACAAAGAGAAAAACAACTTTTCATGGTCATTTTCACTCATATAAGCAATTGAAAATTGGCAAATAACCCACAACTACATTGCTTTAGGCTAAGGAAGGAAAGAAGGAAGGTAATCACTTTACAGTTCAGGAACAACATGATTTTATGGTAATACCATAAAATAATTTCTATGATATTCACAGAGTAACGGATTGATCATAATGATAAAAAAAAGTAATATAATCATCACCATTTCTGATTGCCAAACATTTTACTATGAGGGTATTAAACTGATAGCAGCGTACTGTAATTCTCATTACTAAGCTATTTCCTGGATATTACTATATGAAATTACATGATATTAATGTAATATTTTCTCCTTATTACCATACTGTTACCTTTGATATTACCAAGCTGGAGCTTGCATTTCAAATAAGGTGGTACTACCACAGATTATTACCATAATATAATATTACCATGTTGTTACTCTACTGTAATATATTGCTGGAAGGAAGCTGACAAAACCCACACAGCTGTGGGGGGAACATGCAAACTCCATTTAGAATGGCCCTGGCTGAACTAGTCTAAAACTGGAATCTTGAATTTTGTTGCTCTGAGGCAACAAAGTTAACATTAACTAAATAATATAAGACTATTGGCTGACAGTTCAGTTCCCAGGAGGTTCAGGACTTGAGTGGAGCATCCTGTGATCTGTGGCCTCACACATTCTATGGTGCAGTGGAAATGATGCCAGCTGTATAGCAGGAATACTATTCTTGCTTATGCCAGCTTATGTGCAAAGATGAGGCAAACTCTTCCAGCAACTCTAGAAGAAACCAAGGCTACTTGATATTACAGAGAAAGACAGTAAAACAAAAGTTTTAAAGTCATTTTTCCATCAGGTGAAGTTTGACTGCCACAGACTTTGCTGAAATTATAAAATATGTGATTATCATTGGAGATTTTGCCACTTGAGCCCTCCAGAACAACTGAGGAAACCACAGGCGTCATTTTGCTTGCTGCATGTCCAGATCAACATCTTGTTAACTTTCTGCTCTCTAGTTATTCTTGTCAAAGCAGGATCCACCAATTCAGTCTCTTTCCAGAAGAACCAGCTCAGATGTGAACTTCCCCCGGTGTCCTCACTAACCAATCAGGAGAGCCCACTCGAGGGACACAGGAAACAGAGACAACTGCAGAATTATAACTCTCTTCCTGTTTTCTTCCTCCCCCTTATCCACCTCTCTCGACAAAGCTCTCTCTCCCACCCCATTTCCATTCTTCTCACTTTTTCTCTTCCCTTCTTTCTCTTTCACTTCCTGACTCCTTTTCCTCTTACAACTTTAGAACGTCTTCCTTCCCTTTCTCCAGTCATCCTGTCTGCATGTTGGTCGTGCTGCCTTTTTTACCACTTTGATCCTCCGTGGTCTTAGTTTGTATTAACTATCCTCTTTCGTCTTCCCCTCATGCTCATCAGTGAGACACATCTTCTCCTCTGGCTTGTTGTCACTCAGAGTCCCTGCCAGATTCTTCCCCATGGCTGAGCTTAAGACAAGCTCTTTCCTCCTGGGAACAAACCCTCTCTACCCGAGCCTCTCTAATGGTCTGGAAGGAACCATGCACCTTGCAGTCTATCCACTCCAATTAGAGAATTCCCTCTTTCATACCCTCATTTTTCTGATTTCTTATTAAAACAAGTCAGGTTTATTGTTTTGATCCAATGTTTTTCATTCATTTTGTTATTGACGTGGACTTGCTTTCACTCACCTCCACCTCTTTGAACTTAAACTCATGGCCTCTTCACACTCATCAGTTGCGCAGCTTTAATTAGGGGTAACGTGTTGTTACAAATTGACAGACAGGGGGGAGCTTGGGCTTTTACAGGAATCGCACACAAAGTGACTCACGCACTGCATTCAAATACATCTACATCTATTATTCTGTGCCCACGTAGAGCATGTGATTTACCGTCAGTCACACAAACTGGTAAGGCCGAGTGGGCCAGCCTTGCAACACTTCTCTTACAACATCTGCACAGCGTGACACACAAATCTACACAGACACTTCTTGCATTTCCTCTCTGCCTTCATGCCACTGCATCAAATGTAGTCACAGTCGGGGTCACGGGTGCTGAGGGAGAGCAGAACAAAGACACTTCCAGTTAGCTGTATGTGAATGGAGTAATCAGATGGTGATTCAGTTTCGGGGCATGCGCTGCACCCATGTCAGCTGCTTTGTGGCAAAGAGCTTTGTTGAGCTCAGCAAAAAAAAAAAATGATCAGGAAAAGTCAAAGGACTAGCAAATTTTTTGAAACAGTGTCACTGAGTCACAGTCAAGCACAGATGATAATAACATGAATCATGCACAAAATCACATGGCTCCTGTATAGTGCATGTAATTAAAAGGAAATAATATCTCCCCAGTGTTGGTGTAGGTGTGTGCTTTATCGTGGCTGCATGATTGCAAGATAAAAAGCAACACCTTGCTCATTGTGACAGCAGGGCCTACAGGCTGCAAATCACCATATCCTGCAAACACTGTGATGGGGGTGAAATTCAGAGTAGAGGAATTTGATTTTCTTTTTTGAACACAGCAGCTTATGTCCAACTGTCACCAGGCCACGTAGAGTTTATGAAAGCAAGCTGGAAATGCTGTGATCATAGAGAGAGGGACAAGTAGGATGGATGAAGAACAGAACCAGAAGAGAATAAAAGAAAGGGAAGGAGGGTGATTGGAATAAAGGGGTGGAAGCATGATAAGAGGGATTCACTAAGAATGTGGTGGAGGAAGAATCAAGAGATTCAAAAGATTAAATGAAGAAAGGGGAGACAGATACAGGGAGGGAAGGAGGGATGGAGGAAATACCAGACTGACAATGTGGGCCAGAGCAAGGTAATTGAGAACATATGGGTCAGATTCGAGCAAAACTCACAGAGAAAGAGAATGAAAATTAAAAGAAAAAAAGGACCAAAGCAAAAAAAAGTGCTGATGTTCAGAGTCACGTGAGTTTCCGTGTGATTTGTGATATTTCCCCTCTTCCCTCACTTACTCACTGCTTTTTTTTCCCGCACTCCCTCGTAGGTCATTTGGGGTGAGCTCATTGTAGTATTACTTCACTCAGCTTTATTGTCTGTCCAAGGGATGCTTGGTTAATAGTCGTTATTGAAACACAACATGAGACATGCAGTAATAAATCCATATGAAAACATCAGAGCCAGCAAGCATCAAAACAATCAAAAGCCAAAGATTGGGGGAGGGGGTGGGGATTTCTGGCAGATAACACATGGAGCTCATTGTCTTAGAATTTTTATAATACTACAAACTCCAATCGATAATATTTTTCCTCCAAAATCACTTTTTTCAAATTCAACAAATGTGTCTTATTAATTTTGTAGAATTTGGTGTTGACATTTATTGGTCTGAGTATCGAAATTCAACACTTTCTAGGTATCGACCGAACTTCCTCTGTATCACCTAAAACCAAAAAATGTGTTGTCATTCCATATCAAATTTTGCTAGCTAAAGAGTTACTGTCATCAACATAAGTGAGCCACTGCTGTTTGACCGAGGACTATCAGTGCTCGTGAGTGGCTTTCGTGAACCGTGCAGGAAGTTACGACCAGAGAGCTCATTACCCAAATGACAGGAGAAAGACAAAGACTAAAGTGTGTGTGCATGTGTGAGTGTTGTATTTTGATAGGCTGGCGCTTTGTTTAATGAAAGAATGACAAGAAGTTACAAAATGACAAATTTTCTTAAAAATTCTATAGTGCACAGAAAGAGCGAGAGCAGAAAGTTACTTCATGTTTGACTAAAACTTAAGATTTTTACCATTTTTGTAATGTTGTCTTTTGTCAAAACTCAATTCATTAAGTTGGTATTAAAAAAATTATTGTTTGGCAATCTGTGCTGAAGTCCAAGTATCAATATCAATATCAATATCATATCAAAAGGTTTTAATCAAAACCCAGCCCTAGATAAAGAAAGATTACTTAAAAAAATCAATCACATTGCACTTAGCCAATAGTGTTTACATTGCATTATATAATTAAATGTGTTCATAGATTTGTGTGCACTGCAGTGAGGAGCAAACATTCAGACACACCCATTTTCTGCATGTACAGTGTGTGCGTGAGGGGGAACAGAGATTGGCATGCACATGGATAAAGCTCCCAAAAAAAATATATAGTTGCCATCGGGGGTCAGCACATTCCCTCTGAGTTGGCTGCCAGCAGATCTCAGAGATCTGCTTCCATTAGAAAGATTGGCTCTTAATTTTATAAGCTGAGAGCTGCAAAGAGGATGTGGAAG
Organism: Brachirus orientalis; assembly: GCA_016785285.1. Classification (NCBI taxonomy): domain Eukaryota; kingdom Metazoa; phylum Chordata; class Actinopteri; order Pleuronectiformes; family Soleidae; genus Brachirus; species Brachirus orientalis. Next base: position 5,817,074 of record JAFBJR010018220.1, on the reverse strand, counting down.
TGAAGCCTTGGTGACAAGCTGTGTGTATGTGCATAGGTGGGTGTGTTTGTCAGATCATGCATGACCTTTAAATCTAATCGACTTTACCGACAACGTGGAAAGAAGCAGTAAAGTCTTTTGGAAACACGAGTCTTAACCCTCGGTGATGCTTGGTTGCTGCTGGTTTGACCCGTCACCAATCACATTCCCATTACTCTGCACTGATTCCATATGGATGTGACAGACCTGACAGACATATGTGCCACTCCCAGCCAGATGCACTGTGACAACACTTGCATCACACATGTGACCAGTGTGTGTTATCCACAGATATTGAGTGGCTGATGTGAGTCAACACTGTGGCTGATGTGTGTAACATTCCGTCTTTACAGCTTAATGGTCTCACAAAGGCGTTACCGTGGTGATGCCATACAGCCTGCGGGATACAGACATATAGACCAGTGACTCATCACACACACAATCCTGTCTCTATCACCTCTTGTCATTCCAATGAGCAACTTGATTTTATTGGGTTATTGTAATGATCATAGATAGTGTTTCGTGATGACACTTTAATCATGACATATTTATATCTGTGAATATTGCATAAGCACAGCAGAGGTGAGAGGCTCCGTGTTGACAAAGAGGGCGAGTGATCCCTTTTCTTAAACCAGTGCGCCGCGCCTCGCCCTTTCCGCTCTGTGCGTCTGTGAGCCACCGTCGCTCCCCGTTAACAAAAGGCTTGTGTCGCTCTGGGCTCGCCACCGGTGTAAAGTCTGCCATATTAACAACCGTACACGCCACAGTCTCCAAAATAAAGTCCTTTATTGATGATCAATGTAAAAGCAATGAAGCTGAAACACGAGTGACAGTATTCATGTTTGGCACCCAGAAAGTTACATTTGTACTTAAACTTATACCCTTAAAGGTTTAAATAGTATAACGGAGAACTGTGAACTCTCTCTGACCAGACTTAAGGCGATTATGCATGGACCGTTATCATTACATATTTATATTATTTTGCCATTTTTATTATAATTTTCATTTTCTTCTTGGTGGTATTATCTAGACAGAAAGATGGACACGCAAGTTAAGTCAAAGCCTTAAATTTGAAGTCGATACTGTCTCATTTCCGGTCTCAGTGTGGCAACGTCTGGTGAGCTTGACACAGCTTTGCGCGCTGTGGCGCACATCAAAACGCGCACACGGCGTGGGTGCAGTCAGGGTAGAAACGGCATCACCCACCGATTTGCATGTGTCCGTGTGCACATTAGACTTTTCAACACACAAGTGGCGAATAATACAATAATTCCACCTCCGCACCAGAAACTAGTCTGCCTCGGTCCACAAACAAGTTGTGTCTCATTCGTGCGCACACGCACCACAATCAGAGAAGAAGGGAGACGAGCGGAGGGGCGACGCCTGCTGCCGCTGCTGATTGTTTCATTGTACTCAACTCGTGTCACTTTCACACTTTAATTTTGTTGCATTTATTTTAATGTGTTCTCTTTTAAGACATTAAAATAAATGCAACATGAACACATCCCCGTTTTGAAGTGATGTCTTTCCTTTTTACGCACAAGTTAAATAACTGGATGAACAGCCACAACTCATAAAAGGAGAGGTTTTGTGATAAGCCTGTCCGTGTTAATTGATTGGCACGATGGCACTGAAGTGACTAATTAATGAACCGGTTTGTGATAGTGTGCACTATCGCTGCCTCTGTCTGAGCTTCGAGCAAAGCCTGACACGCCCATATCCAGACGCATCTGCTCGGGGCCAAACTGAAAGCCAAACCAATATTCATCATTTTAACAGCCATAAAACAAACATGAGCAAAACGTGATTTAGAGAATGAGGAGAAAAGAGTAGAAAAAAACAGCCACGTGTGCTTACTTTTCTGTCTGTCACTTCTTCCCCCACAGCCTCCACCACCCCGGAGCACTCCATCCCTGGAGTGACCGGCGGGGACGGCATCCGGTCGTACAGCCCTTGTCTGGCCATCAGGTCAGCGAAGTTCAGCCCGCAAGCCTTGACCCGGACCAGGATCTCGCCAGCCTTGAGCGCAGGTTTGCCTTTCTTCACCTGCAGCTTCACCTTATCATAACCCCCGTAGCCGGTGAGCACCAGAGCGCGGTAGGTGAACGCCTCCTCCTCGGGGACTTTCTCGGTGGTGGCCGCGGGGGAAGCCGCGGCCTCGGCGGCGCCACTCGCGGGATCAGACTCGGTTTTGGGCGGCTCAGTTTTGGGCTCCTCCGCTGGTTTTGTCTCCTGCTTCTGGTCCACGGCGTTTTGCTGCTGGGCAGGTGCTGCGTCCTCTCCAGACATTGTGCAGGGAGTTGAGAGACACTGAGGAGTCAAGAAAAAGAAAAAAAATACTCAGAAGCTTTTTGTGCTTTTTGTTGCAGTGGACGGACTTATGGATTGGCTGCTTGAGCTTTTCTTGCAAATAAGACAAAATGCGAGAGTCCGAGCTTCTTTTATCAGCAGTCTTGCATGGAGACACAAATCCTGACAAAGTGAGCTGATCAGTGGCCAGTGGCTGTCAACGCCGCGCTCTGACACAGAGTGTGAGTGGGACGAGACAGAAGGCAGGCTGGAAAACACGGAGTGCTGATGAAACCCATGGATTGGCATGCGAAAGTGGGTGGGTTTGGCTCTTTGGGGTGGGCCATAGGATGAGCCTATATATTGCATCAATCAGAGTGGTGATTTGCAAAAACGTCCATTGTGGCTAAAAGGCAAAGTCGAAACCAGCTCTTGGAACAATCTAGTGATTGCTCTATTAGATTATTAAGGCAGTGTGGTCAGGGGAAATAAATAGACAAAGCAAAGACTTATAAAGTCATAAGTAAAGATTTTTATTGGTGAGAGGCAAAACACACCAGAATCAGAGACACTGTTAGAACTTCTGTCCCTGACATGTAGCCTAGCAAATTACTTGAAGGATTAATCTGTCTTTTATGGATTACATATACCACTTTTTCATTTCCAAAACAATACCAATATCACAACCTTGGATAGTTACCAGTACCAATATCAGTCAGATACAATATTTTCAATATTTAAATAAATAACACTCCTCTGTTTTGATTTTTTCTTCTTTTATCTTAAAATAACTCCACATAGCTCATATAATCACTGCAGCACTGCACATATGTGCATTACTCACTCACAATCTGCTCACACTTTAATACCATTACTGACATAACTACTGACTTATGAAGAGGATGTGAGCTGAAACTTAGTGGCACCCACTCATGACGTTACCAGTAAGAATCTGAACTCCTGTTTTCAAGCCTCCAGAATCATGATTTGGCCAATGTCATGTTGATATTTTGCACAACAGTAGTTCAGAGGCTTCACCTGCAACCAGGCTCTTATTGGATGATACTAGCCATCGGTCATATCTCATATGTGCTGCACTTCATGCGATATATGTAGACTTCCATTCTAATTGACTTTTTTTTTGCGACCAACAGAATTGCCCCTAGTGGCTATTTAATATATTGATACTTCTGGGTTGAACATGGAGAAGACCATGTTTATTATTATCTCTGCTAAGGAGGTTATGTTTTACCAGTGTGGTCTGGCTGTCTGTCTGTTTGTCTGTCTGTCTGTAACAAAATAACTCAATAATTTATGGACGTATTTTGATTAAACTTTCAGGAAAGATGGGTAATGCCACATGAAATAGATGATTAGATTTTGGTGCTGATCTGAAATGCTGTCTGGATAAAGGACTATTTTTTATCAATGCACTAACTGCAAAGCCTGCAATTGGCGCATAGCAGTTTACTGGTACAGCAGTTCATTATCTCTGCCAAGGAGGTTATGCTCTTGCCAGCGTTTGTTTTGTTTGTCTGACTGTTAGCAAAATAACTCAAAAAGTTACGGACGTATTTTGAAGAAACTTTCAGGAAAGGTGTATAATGGAACAAGAAACAGATGATTAGATTTTGATGGTGATTCGGATTGCTGTCTGGATCCAGGAATTGTTTGAAGGACTCTTTAACATTGCTTGGCGGAGGTCCGAGTGCTTCTAGTTTAATATATGCTCAATTAGTGAAACATCCTAATTCGAGTGTCTAAATCTACACTTCTGAGGATACAATGACCTGGATGACGTAGAACTTTCACAGACTTAATTCTGACTGTTTACTGCTCCATTTGTAACAGTGAGGTTTGTGTTTGATGGACGAGCAGGAGCTACAGGAAACTCCTGTTTATGTTGCCTATTCTACAGTAGTATTTGCAGGAACTTTGGACCTGTATATGGCTCATTGTTGTCACTTTCCTGCAAAGGCGGTTCAGAAAAATATGAGCTTGTGTTGAGGTCACGCCAGCCTTTGATTACACAGTAAAGGGCACATTGACATGTCAATCAAAAGCTGTGCATGTGGAACAGGGCCACTCATAAGATTTTTTGAGAAAAATTACACCTTTTTGTGTAATCATCTGTCACTGTGGAATTGAATGAAACCAGAGTCTATCCATATTTTCCAGCTCTGGGCCAGATGAGAGACCAGTCAAGTGTCCATTCAGAGATGGAACCACAATTGGAGTGGTGAGACACCTTGTGGCCGTAAAGTGCCACTCAGCACTTCTGAGGCCAAACGTCCCAATCAATATCCCACAGGGGCTTAATGATGTAGGACGCAAGCATTATCGATCTGCTGCTTTGACACAAGCAAAATGTTACAAGGCACACTGTCTCTTCTCCCCCACCAACTGCATTGAGCCGCCCTGAATAGACATCAGTTTGCTGCGGGTGCCTGTAGAGTGGCTCTTCTTGTCATTAGCTCTGACAAGGCGAGTATGGTAATGCACCAGTCAGGGAAATGACTTAGGCAGCAGGATAGAGTTTGGGAAAAAAGGACTGGAAGAGAACCATGATGCACAAGCTTCATTTGTCAGTTTTACAGTGAGGCCAAGAGAAACACTTCAGAACATGCTGTAGCAGCTGAACAGGGTTTAAAAATGTATCCATCACAGGAAAAGCTGTGGTTAAAAGAACATGAGAACAGAGATGTTGGACACCTGGTATAGACTACAGGTGTCGTCTATTGTCTAAGTAGGTTACTGAACACATTATGTTGCTCAGCAAGGTAATTTGGCCTGAATAGGGTGTCCTACTGTGTCTCTTGGGGACGTACTGTGTGTGGCTGAACTACAAACACACTTATTTTCATTTCCATCAAAATGGGAAAAATTCTGGGATTTAGACAAAGGAATAAAGACAAACTGTCTGTGCAAATCCCACACCTGCTGCCAGCATGAATGATCACCACCTCTAACAGAGAAAAAAATAAAAACACTGCAGGTTTAGTGCTCTGAAGGTATTCCACTGCGAAAAGGTTTTATTGCTCCATTTAGCCACAAAGTTAAATGTTATTTGGTCTGTTTTTGTCACAGTTACAATGAACAGGATGCTGAATCGCTTTCAGTGGCTTCTGTGTCAATACATATAACCCGACTCCCTCAACAGATACAGTAGCATTGAAAAAATAATAATAAAAATAATATCTGATAAGTAGTTGTGTGTGTTATATTTTCTGATTCCATTTAAACCATGTTACTGGCTGACCTCACGTTTGCAGTGTAGTAGGTTTTATTTTGGTAACTTTACCACATTTGCACTAGAATACTGTACTCATCAACATGAGCAACATTTCTTTTGTAGATATTAAATTGAAACACTGGCACAGTTAGTATGTCAATTCTGCTTAGCAAGTTTACAGAAACCCCGAGTTTTTGAAACAAGAAACCACTGCATTCTGGTTCTAAACCAATTTAGTCCTTTATTTGTTTTATTTTTTCAGTTTCATTCCCCCTCCTGTTGAGTGATGCAGTGCTGTCATCTTTGTTCCACTCAGGCTTGGGTGTAATGAGTTCACTGTTTGAGTAGTACATCCTTTCTCAGCACAAAACTGTTCAGCACAGTCATACTGATAGGCAGACTGTGAGGATGCTGTACACTCCACCCACAGCATGAGAGTGAGTGTAAGCCAGCTAAAATGCACAGAAAAAACAGTGTCTGTATTTATATCAGTGTGAAAGAAGTGGAGTGTATTTGACCTGTGTAGTTTGCCAAACACGATCCGCTCGAGTTGCTGTGTCATTTGTGTTCAGCAGAGTCATCCAACACCTTCAACGTGAAAAACAGCTCACCAGAGGCAGGAGATGCAACAACAACAACAACAACAACAACAACAACAACAACATTATAGGTTATTTAAAATCTAAACCTTCATGTGGGAATTTATAATATAAGGAATAAGGGGACTTGTGCAATTTGTCACGCAGTCAGATTCCTGCAAATAAGCCTTCATCAGTAATGGATAAACACTGCCACCTGCTGTTGAACTGATGCAACAGCAGCGCCCTGGCCCTGACTCTATAAAGGGTAAGTTCTCCTAAATCAGAAAATTCAATTTCGTTTCTTATTCCAACTGAAATCAAGCAATAAACAACTTCATATGTATTTTTTTATTTGGTGTGATTTATCATATTCATTCATTTAGTCTTTCTATTATGAATTCTATATTTTCTCTTACATACCTTCAACCTGTATGTATGGTACATGTTCTATTTAATCCTTTTCTTTCTTTCTTTCTTTCTTTCTTTCTTTCTTTCTTTCTTTCTTTCTTTCTTTCTTTCTTTCTTTCTTCTGTACATTGACATGCAGAAAAACAGAGCACGCCAATTATTATTATTAATAACCTTACAGCAGCCAATCTGCTGCTTACATACATATTTATGTGAGTAAAATTGGCTGCTGTCTATCAGAAACTATACATATTATCACATGAAACATTCAAACATAAAATAAATTAATATATACTAAGTGGTATTTTATGTAGGTGCTCTTAGACAAATGATGTTATTAAAACATTGATTTAAATGCAATAATTGCATTCTTATGCTTGTATATTCCACATTTGCATCTTCCTGGTTACTGATTATCCTTCTTGTTCATTTAATGTGATAATACCAGTATATTTGTCCAGAAGGGGGCAGTGTTGGTCTTTAGAGGGAAATAGATGACTCAACAGCGTTGAACTGTGGCTGACAATTATCTCATTCACAAAACCAATAAGTGTTCTGCCCCAGTGAGGCATAGCCAAGGACCATCAGCCACATTCAAGGCAATGAGTCCCATAAAGACAAACCCAGTCTAACTACTTATTTTGATGGACTACTTTATTCAGGCCTGCTGCATTTATTGCATCTTCTTTAAGAGGTTTTGTTGGCACCTGACCAAGAGGCGTAGCTGGGCCTGTTTATGCCGCTTCACAAACAATTAGTGGGGAAAAATAGTTTTTTTTTTTTTTGCATTCCGTAACCATCACTTAAACAACTGCCACAACTAATAATTAAAAACAATTTTCAACTTTTTAATTCCTAAAATTCACTCAAAGGGCACAATAAAGCTACATATGTAAAGATTTTCTTACTTTAAGTCTTGTGTTGAACAAACTTACTGGATGATTTTTCTACTGCAGTCCCTCTGCAGAACTACAGCCAAATTAATTCATCTCTCACATCCTTACAGTGGAGAGATACAATCGCTAAACTCTATACCAAATAAGTCAAAGGTCAGTCCTGCAGGGGTTTGAGTGGTTTAAAGAAACCCTACTCTGTTGTTACTGCAGTAACTGGTTCAAGTAGATACATTTGAAACAGCTCAAATGACTTTACATAGATTAACTGGTGTCCAAAGAAAAAAAAAACTAATAAAAAAATCAGGGGAAAAGAAAGCCTATGTTGTTATTGTGGGACACCAGGTTTTGATATAAAATGCAGGTTTAAGTTTAAGAAGAATAGGCTACAATTAATACATCAAAGTGTAATTGCTGACAAAGTTTTAATGTCAAGATATAAGATATAAGAATCATTATGACTTTTGCTTGTAAGTTCTAATATGACAGTTGATAACTTGGCATGTTTGAATCTTTCCAGTTAACGTGCTGAGAAATACAGATATAAATAAAGATAAAATAGCTAGATTTGTCGAAATTAACTGTGCGAGTCCCACCTAGAATGTAACAGTAGGTCAAGTGTTATGGGTTTTTTCTATGTCCAACGCTGCTTTTCTTTTTTTTTCCTCCATCTGATAAAAATATCGCAGTTTTTACAGTTACAGTTCACAACTTTTACGAAACAAGTGCCGAGCTTTTTGACAACGCTTGTGGTCTCTCTCTCCAATTTGCTTTCATGTCTGCACTGCAGTGCGCTTAAACATTTTAAACAAGAAATAACGTATTTAACTAAACATAAAACGCATGAAACAGGTTAATGAAAAAAAACTAGACTTTGCTATTATCGGTTGATTAAATAAATAGTAATAAGGCAGGAATGGGCAGTGATACTGTCCAAAATCAATGGAAAGACATTTGATTCAAAAACCCAAATGTTGCTTCGTCATGATAGCTTCATTAAGCAGCTGTAAAAAGAGACATGTGCCACCAACATAGTTTGAACACAAATCCACATTTACCAAGCTGCAGTGATCATGTGAGCAAAGTGTTTTAAGATAAAAGAAGAGAAAAGTCAAACAGATGAGTGAAGTAAGTTTTTTTTATATCGGTATGTGATACTCTCTTATCGGCAAGGAAAACCGGAATCGGTCTAACGGTGTGCTCTTGTATGTCACTCCAATGGCGCAGTACATTAAAACAATAAGGGAGAAAATTAAAAATTAAAGTCGCCGTGACCACGTGATCCATCAAACACTGTTATTTCCCATAAGAGCAGCCTTTTAATCTGAACCTGAGTGATGTGACACTCGTGGACACTGTGAAGGCGTGGCCTTGTAATCAAAGTAGCGGAGTTTCCAGTGGGAGCTTCTGTGTGCGCCCTGACTCACTCACCCACTCACTCACTCACTGTGTCACCCACTCACTCAGTCAGTCACACAGAGCGGACGGCTGCGCGTCCTCCTGGCAGCAGGAGCTGGATAAAAAGCGCACCAGGCTCGGCGCATGTATTTGCTCCCTTTTCTCTCCATTCACTGATTCTGCTTCGGATTCTAGATGCGATCCATCCCCGCGTCAACAACACGCGTCTGACGGACACACCATGGACAGTCTCGGCAGCCGCTGCAAGATTGTGGTGGTCGGGGACACGCAGTGTGGGAAGACGGCACTCCTGCACGTTTTTGCCAAGGACTGCTATCCAGAGGTGAGTCTAGTAAAAGTCTGATTTTAGAATGTTCAGCGAGGAGGAAGGATAGTTTGTGAATGAGTGACTTGCGGTGCCATTTGATATGTGATAGTGGACTTGTTCAGCAGGTTACATACACCTGCCTGAAGACAGAAGAGTTAAAACAAGAGAGAAAGGAAACTATACTGGACGCTTCTAAAATCACAGTTATAGACCTGAAAATGGACTTTTATAGTCTGTAAACACATTGAACTTTATGCCTTGTGTCACTACATTTCGACGCTGACCACCACAAAAATGAATTATTTGATTTGATTATGAATCATTACACTAAATTAATCTTCAGCTATTCGATTAATCGGTTTAAGTGATTTTTTTTAAAAAGAATTAACAGAAGCTTTCAGATTTTTTTTTGCTTCTTAATTTTGAATATATTCATTAAAACTGAATAATTTTGACAAAACAAGAAATTTGAAAACATTATCATTTTTCGATATTTAGTGACATTTTTTGACCCAACCAAGTACTCAGTTAATCGGTTATGAAAGTAATCGCTATTTGCAGCCCTAATCAGCAGTGTTAGGTTTACTGTCAAATTTGCTGTTAGTCTTTGTGCAAATGTAAACACTATGTATTTGTCATTATATACTGGCTACCTCAGTACACACTACAAAAGTAGTTACTTCCAAGTTAAAGAAAAAAACAATCAGATCAGAACAACAACAATGTTGTAGTATCTTATCTCATACTGCAATTTTGGATGTTAATAATGGCAATTAAAACCTTGAATCTACAAAGGTGGTAGCCTGAATTTTAATCTGACAGCCGCCTAGTCTGTCAAATATGATACTCCCACTACAGTTTACCCTTCTGGAGCCTGTGGCTGTGTAAACACAGGATTATCCTGCACCTCTCACCTATATGAATGTAAATGCCTTGTTTTCAGAACTACGTCCCCACTGTGTTTGAAAACTACACTGCCAGTTTTGAGATAGACAAGCAACGGATTGAACTGAACATGTGGGACACGTCAGGTAAGAAGGCTTTATTGTTCGGTCTCTGCACCATCAAATCCATCCACTCCCATGATCCCTTCCATGGCTGTGTGTCACCTCTCTGACAAATTGCTATGACTTAGTGAGCTTCACATAGACATCTCTCTCCCTTTTTTTTTTTTTTTTTAGCTTGGGGCATGTGCTTGTTTTACGGTTGTTGTCTTTGCTTAAAACACCGGTGCCAGCCATGTCTCCTTTTCCTTGTGTTTGCATTCCTATGCTGTCCACTGTGTGTGGCTGGCTCTCTTTCCATGCTCTGGCCAGGGTCAGGCAACTGTGTGAGTGTGTGTGTGGATAATTCAGACAGGATGTGCCTGAGGGGAACAGTAACTGCTCTAACTGCTCTAACTGTTTAAGTGTTTTGATCCAATAATGACAAATGTACTGGGGGCAGACACATGCTGCCTCCTAATGTGACGAAGACTCCTCTTTTTCTGCTTGTTCTGAAGAGAAGGCAACATTAATCTCATATGTCAGAGATCACACTCAGTGGTTACCAACATTACATCTATTATTACATCAAGATTTTAGCTGCGAGGGTTTTGTGATTTTTCCACACTGACATTTATAAACTTTTGCATACGAACACATAAAAATCGATAGAAAAAGAAAAGTCTTGAAATACTGCAGCCTAAATAACGGCACATATGAGGACACTGTAAAGCAGTTTTTCCCAAGAAAAGTCCAAAAAAGTCAGTGTCAGCGGTGTTGTGCCATCAGATGGGGACTTTCTCTGACAACAGATAATCTATACTTTGTCTAGTTAATTACCTTCTGTGGGTTTTGGCCTCTGCATATAAATATGCATCTTGCTGGGGAAATAGTCGTTGCTACCAGGCTGCAAGTAGCAGCAGCCAGACTCTTGTGCAGGAGTCCATGCTCTACTTTCATCCCAGTCTTGTCAGCATGGATGGATTAACTGCTCTGAGCTACTTTGAGAGTCTGCATCTCATCATAGTTGTCCCAGGCCAGAGACTGGAGCCAACTATCTGACCGCTGACATGGCTGACCAGTTACAGGACTGAATATAGGATTCTCCCAGGGGATGTTTCTTCATTTACTATAAACATTCCCAAACCTTAAAGTATTTTCCGGAAGAGATGACGGGAGTATTTTTACGATTGTGAGTGAAAGAATGTTGTTTTTCCTTGGACCTTGTGTTGACTCGGAGAGTAAATCAGCTTGAGCCTGTCAGTCAGGGGTCGGGGTCCTCTGGGGCTCAGGGCCACTACTTAGAGGAGTTTCTTATCTCTGGGCAGAAACAGCCTAATGATGCAGTGGCAATGTTGTGCTTCTGTCCATCCTTAAAAGCCCTAAACCACCTTTGGCAGTGTTAGTCTTTAATCTTAAACCAGGAGCCGCCCACCCCACAAACAAACATGATGTCACCCAGCCCACAGGGCACATGTGTGTGTGTGTGTGTGTGCATGTGTGCTCGGAACGCATGTGTTTCACTGTCAGACTGTCAGAGGTCCTTGTGCCGTGTGGAATTACTCACGTAATCATAACATACTGTAGATGTTCAAATTTTCTCTCAACAACTAAAATAATTTTCTGACACTTTGGTGAAAAATGCTTTTATCTGCAAAACATCACGTCTCCCATGCTTCCCATGCTTATAGAATTTGATTTTTTGTCTTTATTGTTTTGTCCCCTTGTCAATTATCCTACTTTCCTTTCTTTATTTATGTTTTCAATTGCTTTCATGTGCCTCAGCTGCAGCAACGCCAGTGCAATGACACAACACTCTTGGGTCTCATTCATACCATCATTTAAAAGAGTAATTTCAAACACAAATCAATGTATTTCAGTGGAATTGCTGTAGTCAGTGGATTTACCCGCTGATGTGTGACATGCTTTGGCACAGAGTTAAGCCTTGCTAAAATATGACCCTTGATTTTACTATTCTGGCCACTTGCAAACCATCTTGGCAGTGCTGACCTTTGAGGGAACACAAAACTGGAGAGTCCAAAGACAAGCAGTCACTGTGTGCCAACGGAGAAGCAATGCCAACGGTACTTTCTTTCCTGTAGCCAATGTACCTTCAACAAACCATCCACATCCAACTGCAGCCACGGCATGGCCTTTGAGTGCATCATCAAGCTTCCAGTGTTTGCTGTTTTCAGAGAATGTGCAAATGAATTTCATCCTGCCAATTTCTGGTGATGCAATTACTGTCCTGTTTCATTTGGACTTGACATTTGCATCAGTCAGTCCTCCACTCCTCTGCAGCCACAAGCCATTCCACCTCAGATATACAGCTTTTTTTTGCCTTTTTGACAACAAAGCTTTCAGCCCCTTCACATAAAGAATCGTCTCCTTTTTAATTGCTGGTGAAGTCTGCCTGCTGTGGTCTGCTCTGTTCACAAAGCATTATTGATCGCTATCTGAGGCGAGGCTATTTAAACAGCTTGTGTCTCGCCTGGTTCACACTTATTTCTCTGGCATGGTTAGATTTGTATCGCCATTAAAAATGCTTCCAGCGTTCATTGTTCCAGCATGGAAATCTGCCATCGATTAGTTTGGTCTCATTAATTCTGGTACTTTGACAAGGCCACTTCCTTGTAGGGTGGATGAAAGCCGGGACGAGGTATTCATTTAATCGAGATCATTGCTTTGACGTAGTTCAAATCTGTCTGTGCATGTGTGTGTTTGTGTGCAGGTGTTTAAAAGAAACAGGGAACTTTTATGACTTCTTGGAACCAGAGGGGCAACTTTGGCCTGCATTTTGTATTCTGCCCTGCTTTCACTCCAGACCATCTGGAGAATTAAGCCAATTACAATGTGATCAAATGGAATTTAAATGAGAGAAATAGCTGTATGCATCAGCATCTATGTAATTTTTTTTTTTGCTTAGAGCTGCAGTGCGTGACTCCAGCAGATTTTTGTTGTTGTTTATGTTATTATCCTGCCTCTGTTTGGTCTTTGTGAACAGAAACACCACTTGTCTCCTTCACCTGAAAACTGGCTCTTCATAGAGAACTATCAGATCTGAATGAGGGAGCGTTTGTGTATACAGCAGCAGTGCAAGATGGGCAGAGGCAAGAAGTATTTATTCTGTGGAACTGCTGAACAACTGTGTTTTATCAGCAGTAGAATTTATTCCTGAAACTTTTCTTTCAAGTAATATCTGTCTTGACCAAACACGAATCACTGCAGTGCAGAAATGTCACGGGGTGACATGAGATCGAAACACTGCTATCCTGACGAGCAGAGACGCGTGGAGCTGATTAGAATAATCTGCATTGTGTGAGCTACTTTGACAAGAGACATTTGTCAAATTAAAAGGTTACGCACAGTTAACCTTATTTATTTAAAGTTCATTTGGCGTGTTCTCCTTCCACAGCCACCACGGTGTTTCCTCCTCTTCTGCCAAGTCAACAAGGTAGCAACAGTTGCTGGGTGTCGGTTTTGCGTTCAACTTTGTCTCTGTGTGAACGCACCTGTACACTTAATACGTCAGTGGATAAATGAAGACAGAGAGAGTGTCTCACTTTAAAAGAGCTCATTAGTTACATTGAAGTGTCATCTATCCACCAAGTCATTGGTCAATGTCAGTGCCTTGGTGGTAACTTGTCTAAGGACCATTAAGTATTACTGTCAGTGCTTCTGGGGTCCATTGGTTGTCAGCCAGGCTGGGTATTTACGGATCCTGAGGCATTTATGCTTTCTTCCCAATATGGTAAGGATGCCTGGGAAAGCTTCATGCTGTGGCCTTAGTCTAATAACCCAGCAAGAGATGTACATGCTGTTTCCTGCAAATCCCTGTCAAGACAAGATGGGTTTCCCCAAAGTTCACACAAGGGTACTTTCAAATTTCAAGTTTCTCCTGCCTGCTGCCTCTCTAATGTCTGACCTGCTTTCCATATGAAAAGTGAAACTCTTTCATTTTGTCAAGTAATGCTAGAGTGCTCTTTAAAGACACAGTCTGCAGGAATCATGTTTTGTTTTCATTTTTGCACTTATCTCTCATGCGGTTTTTATCGCACTGCCATTCCCAGAAATCACTTGTCATTGAAACCACATGCTTTTCATTTGTATCCTGAGGTAATGGTGGATGGATTTTGAGAGTCTTTGTCGTTTCTTTGTCTGATCAGCAATGTGGGATATTGCTTTCCATTCTAACCACCCTGTTTTTTCCTTTCTCCATTTCTAAACAAAATGTTGTTTTTGCTGCTGGGAACATTAAACACATCACTTGCTGTGTATTGGATGACAGTGGCTGTTGCAAACCAATTTTTTAAAGCCTTTTATAAACTGGCTGTAGGAAGCAGAAACCTATTTTGATGAACAATGTTAGAGATAATTACCCGATGAGATTTTTTTTTAATTATCACTTGAATTTCAGTCCTTTTTTCTTTTGAATAATCCTCTGTTTACAGACATCATTGCCGCTCTTTTGTCATGACAAAGATGTTGAATGTCTTCATAATCAGAAGTGTGATAGTCTTGACAGACGATAGCACAGTATGCAAGTAGCACCACTTCCAGTGCCAGCACTCAGTCTGCTCTCATTTACATTTTCTAACGTTCCTTGTGTCTTAATGCTCTTTTAACATCCTGAGTTCACTTAGCTTTCCATTCCACAACATTTTCCGCTTGATTAATTTTTAATAGAAAATGACTGAACTACAACCAAAACACAAAACAGGAATAAAATCAACATTGCGACAGCTCACCAGAGGATGTTCAGGAAGTGCAATCAGACCTGCAGCGGCAATCATGCTGATCACAAGAGGATTTACCTCCCTACAACTCTAATGTTACTCACTGTAAAATTATTAACAAAACAGCATACTCATTTCCAATTTCCAGTTTAATAATTAGGTCATGACGTTGCCCATAAGAATCTGAAATCTTGATTTGGCTTTGCAATTTGTGATTTGACCAGCACCATGATGAAGTTTTGCAACTGAACAACACCATTTTCCTTTTAAATGGGTACATAATTAGCAAAACTGACTGAAATTGAATATATGGTCTTTGGTTGCAATCCACAGGAAAGGCAGCTGTACAATCATGACAGCCTGTAAATACAACTATTGTTTACGTTTGTCAGCATCCTGAAGGCAGGATGACGACATCCTTGCACCTGATGTTCAGAAATATGTGCCAAAACCCCAGAAAGTGGTTGTTTTTAGTTTCTGACTCATCTTCCCAGGGCAATAACCAACTAAATGAAACTAGTTTTGATGATGCATGGCAGACTGGAAGGCACCCGATTCACTAGGGGAGAATGACTGCATGACAGTTTTGGGTAATGAACAAACAGAAAGACAAGACGGGTGAACATTGTAATTTAAAAAAGGCAGTTTGTCTCAGTAATAAAACAAACAGATACGCTGAAGATATTTACAAAGTCTTACCTTACCCACCTATTCAGCCATACATATACAGTATAGTGGGTCTTCTCAAGGCCTAATAGATGCTATATGCATGCCAATACTGACATTAAGCTGGGTCGGTGCTGTGCCTAACAACAGAACCACTTGCATGAGTTTAAAGTATCATGACAGAAGTAACCTTTTATATTTAGTTTGCCTTTTTTGTGAATTGAATCTTCCTTTTTCAATTTCAAAAGCTGAAGTCTGAGAGCAAGAACAGCACCATTTAAAGGTTGTGATAATACTCTTTGGATTGTAACTGCCTTGTTGGATATTTGCACGTGTTGGAAATAAACTTGTGTTGTTGTGCCAAGTCTGCAGTCTCTACTCTTTGGCAGCACAGTGACAGAGAATATTGTCCAGCTCTTCTGTGACTCTCAACCCTTTGGCGTGTGGTTTGTAGCCTCTGCCCTACAGACAATTGACACCGATAATCACAGAGACTAAAGTCAGTGCTTAGACCTACTTAAAAGTTTTACACTTTATAAATCATACAATAAATGAATGTGATGAGAGTTGTCTCAGGTTAGTGGCCATAGGAATGATTACAGTCAGGAATAATAATAGGTAAAAGTATTACAAAATTATTATAATTCAATTCATGATGATTCAGCCACTAATAAATGCATTTTAAATCTGAATAAGACACACTATATTAAGCTGTAAATGTGACCATTTGCTTTACAGCTCCTACACTGTTAAGAGCCTTAAATGTCCTCCATTAAACAATAACCAAATGTCTGCTACAGCTTTAAAAAATGCCGCAATCTCATCAGTACATTAATCTAAAATGCCAACTTTAGAAATTCAGATGCATGTATAAAAATACATTATTTTTGACATTACACAAACAAATCCCTGGTGTTAGATATTTCCATTTACTCTTTTCCTCCTCACAGTCCTCCTGTTCCAAACTCTCAGAGTAATCATTTCCCTGCTCGGCGCTGCAATCGATTGCACCCTGACTCTCTGAGAGGGTTTTCATGACACATGGAAACTCTGGAGGAAAGTTGACAGTACTTGCTGCCGGGGGCTGGACGTTTTGTTTCTTGACCAGACAAGCAGCTGTGCTCCAGCCCTGGAGCTCAGCCCTTTCTGAGACTTAGTCTTAGACTATAACACAAAGCATCACCAAGCTGGAAAGGAAATGACTGCCCATATTTTGCAGCAACTATAAGAGAGGAAATATGAAGAAACAAAGGATGAGAGCATGACTAAACTTATGTGGGGGAGGATTGCCAGTTATCCTTTCTGCCTGTGCTATTTATTTATCCTCCGCACTTTACTTCTTTGAGAAGCCATTAGCCATGGGTGGCTGCTGGAGCGTCGCCTTGAGGTCACCAGCATTCAGTGGCCGCACTAAGCAGTGGGGTGGACAGAAGTGCTGCCACAGCCAGCCGCAGTGACAGGAACACACAGGCTGTAATTACCACACAATATCAGCTCTCACACTCATATAGCACAGCATGCCACCTGCAGCACACAGACATGGAAGCCTCCCTCCTGCCTGGTTTTACATGATACAAAACCCAAACTTCCATCTGCCCATAAACAATAAAACAAGCATGTCCAGGACAGCTCTGCAGACTCTGTAATCTCTTATCTCTGTAAATGAGCCCACGGATACAGCCACGAGCTGGGAACCACTACACATTCCTTCACCCCATCTCAGCCTCTATGTAACATCAGCTTAATTTAGCACCAGGCAAAAGTGTATAATCTGCTTAAATAACATGTCCGCTGCAGTATATGGCTTTTAGTTAATTTGCTTCCGGAATAATCAAAGAAATAAGTTAATAGGGAACTGAACATTCCCTTGACAGAATTAAAATTATTTTGTATGGTGTAAAGAAAAGAGGATGTAAGACATTTGATGAGCTCACTCTGACTCATAAGCCCTGTCTTAATCCTTGCCTTGCCTTTTCGTGCTGCTAATAGAGGAGAATTTAGCTATTAGAACAGACGAAAAAAAAAAAAAAAGAAGAAGAAGTTTCCAACTGTTGTGTTTTCAATCATGAAAAAAAGACAGCAATGCAAAGGGATGCAGGAAGGCACAATACTCATTATTTAAGCTTATCTGATAAACTCTATTCATGCTTGAAAAATACAGTTTAAACATATAGTATATCACAAAAGGTAAAGCAAAATAGAATCAATAAGATAACATTTTCATCACAGCATCACTTCATTGTGGCAACTCTAATATAGAGTAGAAACTACAGTAAGCTTTGTTTTCCACTATCATGAGGAAAAACGACAAATAAAGCGCTCTCTCTTTCTGTGCCTGTTATTCGGGCAGTGAGTGATTGTTCTCAGACTGCCTGAAACCAAGTTTCAACCATCACCCTTGCATCACTACAGAAGAGCCGAGGACATGTTGACAAACTAGCATGGATTTTTCTTAAGTTACTGTTCAACTGAGGATTTCTTTCACTCTGTCTGCCTCAACGCTGCAGAGAGACAGGGACAATGTGATGGTGACAGGAGCAGAGGATGAGACATCAGAGGTCAAGGAGGTGCTCTCCCTCACATCCAGCTCAAGCTGAAGCATCAGTAACTGATACTGAGGAAAGAGTGAAGGAATGTAACAGAGAGATGATGGCTGTAGAAAAGGTTTAAATCCTTGCCTACTACTTACTACGTCTCAGCTATCCATGTTGCAGTGATTCACAATGTCCTCTTGAACAACAAATGGTATAATGAGCCGTAACATGATGGTTCAGGCCCAGCTGGTCATCACTCATTACCTGCTCTAGATACTGTATCTCTATGAATGACATGAATGACTTGATGATGTGATGGCAAAACTGCTATTTATTTAAATTCTGTTTACAATTTATCAAATTCACTAACACATATATAGCAACATAACAAAACATCAATGTACTGTGAAAGTATGCATTGCAGATACATCTCGTGATATGACATATGATGAATTTTAATGTTTTAGCCCAAATTTGTGAAAATTGGTTTAACAAGTGTTTCTACATTTTTCATGATAATCATCGATGTCGACTCCTTTGGTAACATTTTATTGTGACTATCATTTTGGACATATTGCCCAAAGCTAATTTAAACTAAAATATTACACAGTGACCATTTAATGGCACCTCACATAGCTATAAAACTAAATAATATATATTATAATATAAAATTGAGCCTGAATTATCTATTACAGTATACAACGTACAAGAGTGAGTGTTTGTGTGCATGTGTATACTTGTATTTGTCACCTCCAGTAGTCCTAATGGAGATAAAAACTTGGTTCTAAGATTTGAATTATGTTTAGGTTAAGGTTATGGTAGACATTAACTGGTTCTGGTAAAGGTTAGGGATAAGGCTTTGTTTAGGCTGGCCAAATGAATGGAACTCAGAGCAATGTCTTAACAAAAATAGCTCCACAAACATGTGTGGGCATGTGTGTGACTGAATAGGTCTGTGAATGGGAATTCCAACAGTTGTGACCCTGTGACCCTTCCTATTGTTTCCCAGCTGACCAGAGGCATAATGGGGGCCGGCGAGGACGGTGCTGGAGTGGGAGCTTTGGCACAATGAGGCTGGAAAACACAGCAGATGCCTCAACCCATAGGCAAAGATACTGAGGGAGTGAGAGGTTGAAGCACAGGAAAGCTTGAGGAGGTGGGGTTTGTGTGCCCTTGATCCATGCTATAAGAGCAGCAAGTGTTCACTAGATTGAAAAGATGAAAACTGGGAAATGGAACAGCGGGAGTAGAGAACAGAGGGAGAAGCAAACATCTGTGCTTTTCTGACACCCACCTTTTCACACCTCCCTCCAAGGCTTTGTGTTGTGGGTAAGATTTGTCGGTGGTGCCCTTGGGACCTGACCCTCTCTGGTCCTTGGGGAAGCTGACACACAAACGCCAACTGTGTCACACTTTCAAAGCACTGCAGGCCTGTTGTTAAATGCTGTGTAGCATTCATCTACACATACATATGGCACATTATGGGATGGAAGGAGCATGACTGAATTATGCAACCTTTGTCTTCACTGACCTGAAGTAACGTGATCTATGGCACAATGCAAGTGACTCCATTGACAAAAATGAAGTTATTGATACAAAATGGAGCTACTTGGACATGGACATGGACTTGATAACATGAAATGGGAGGACTCTTCCTTGAAATATATGGTCTTGGTGACATAATGAATGATGGCTGACACAAACAACCACAGTTTGAGACTGGCATATTTTCTGGTTGGTGCTTTCATTCGACCAGGACAGCACTAACATCATTTACAGTGACATTCTCTTCCATGCTTTTTGTAATTTCAAATCATAGGAGTGTTTTTACCAGCCCTCGCTACCAATTTGTGCTTTATTTAAATTATTTAGTGAAGAGGCCTGTGCCCTAAGGCTTAAAGGCCAGTGAGTCATTGCAGGGTAATTTCCCCTAATAGTTTACTTCAAAGACAAGCAAACTTAATCTTCTTTAATAAAATAACTATCTTGGTGAAGCTGTTTGGAAACTTTTTTCTTTGCCACCATAGTCCCTTTATCAGTTTAAGTATATTAAGTCTAAAATATACTGTAGGTACACTATTTTTAGCCAGCTAGTAACTATAATATAATGGAAACATTATTGAAATTACACAAAGTTATGCTAAAGCACTGTTCATTTATTAACTTTATCCCAATAAAAAGAGGAGGGACAACCACAGCCACCCTGACATTACATTAGACCTTTGTTCCTCTTCATAAGCAGAAAACGTGAATGCATCAGATCCTCAGACAGACAGGAAACCCAGCCTGTGGAAGAGAACTGTGGTTCTGTATGTTTTTCTCCTGGTCAGCTCTTCTTCTGCTTCTTGCAACAGAACCTGATGCGGTGCCGGCTTTGATCAGCCCACATCAAACAGACGCACTGACTGGTTCTGCTGTTCCCAAAGCTCATGCTCAGTCCCTCTGGCTCTCCACCTCCATGGGGGTGAAACCCTCTCAGCATCCGTCTGAAACCCAGCCAAGCGCAAGGGGATATGGGGAAAGAGGCTCACTTTTACCTCCATCTTTCACCACCCCCACCTGCACCTCCCTTATACTTGACAGAGTCTCATCATTTATGGATGACTTTATTTATAAACAAGATCCACTTGCCCTCTGTGTCTTGCGTCTGCTGCTTTTGTGGAAGTGAAATTGCACTTGAGGTAGTGCCTCGTCTCGTCACTGGCTCCCTGGAGGGTTTGCAGAGTGGACTGGAGGATAGATAGCATCATGATAGGGATGTGTTTGGATGGCTGTGCTCCAAAGGAAATTGAGTGGTAGAAGTGGAGGCTGTGCTTTTACACTTTTTTCCAAGTTTTTCTTTCATATATATGTCTAAAAACCACATCAGCATTCTGACTCCCTATTCACTTCAGTCATATCAGACAGACACCGATAGATAGAAGCTGCAATCAGTGTTATTACGAGTTTTAATGAAAATCTGTAAGAGGAGGGATTGAAATATGTGCAGGAGAACAAATTATGTGATCCCTGCTATTTTACATGTGAATAGGAGCAAAAAGAGAGAAAAAAAAATTATATATGAGGTGATAAGCGTCTATGAGGTTCAGCAGATTTTCATAGCCAAATAGTCATGAGTCATAGCCAGTGCTTGGTGCAATTTGGTGACATCTCGAAGAGAGCTGAAATGGCGGTTTAAAACAACAACAACATTGTTTGCATTTTTGCCAAATGGAGGCACTGTTAAGA
This sequence comes from Brachirus orientalis, assembly GCA_016785285.1. Lineage (NCBI taxonomy): Eukaryota > Metazoa > Chordata > Actinopteri > Pleuronectiformes > Soleidae > Brachirus > Brachirus orientalis. The sequence continues at coordinate 5,795,780 of JAFBJR010018220.1, read as the reverse complement.
GGCTGCTGGCTCAGAGAACCAGAACCACTACAAGTTTAGTCAAAAAAATGTTCACACCAGTTTACAGGTTTTCCTAAGTTAGAGTTGCTTAATGCAACACCAAGCAACATCTGATCCGCAAGTATTATTTAAAGCTGCTGCTAGTTAAATACTTTAGTCAAAGGGTGTGTTAAAAAGCTGTACATTTCAACAGCTATCTGTGATCTGAACTAAAACATGGGTAAATTTTCTTCATGATCCCCGGCTTCTTTAACAGCTAGTGTTGTTACTGTAACAAACACACCATACATGAAGTTCTCTATAAAGTAAAAGCATTTATTACGATTTAATGCTGCTGCAGATCTGAAAACTGTATAATCTGCTCCAACTCTGCAACTGTTCTGATGGTGTTGAGGGATGTAAAATCAAGGGCCAGTCCTAGACTGGTTGTTGATATGTTGTGATCAATTGTAATATAATATTTACGTGGGTCCCTGGACACTCATAACACTCATTTGAGGGAAATTAAAGGACTGATAAAATGGCTAAAGAAGCCTAGACCAAGGAAATGGTAGATGTAAAGGTTTGTCTAGGAAACAATGAATGTGGCTTTCACTGAACTTAAAGAGATGGGGCAAGGTTTTTTTTTAACGAGACTGAGACCTGGACATTGTGGATTAGCCAGCAATCTAAAAATTATAGAAAAAACACCCAGATGGGCTATGCATGTGGTCAATTCAAAAGACAACAGCTTTCATGTTTTAACTTAAAATCAATTTTCAATATTAAGAAGAATCATCTCATTGCCTGTTAAAGTGACACAATGTTGTTTTTGCTCTCGGGCATTTGCATTGGTACAGTGAATCCATTTGAATGAATTGTGTGTTGTTACGCAGTTCTAACATTTCTCTGAAAATGACCTCATTGTGTCTCAACTTCTGGTTTTTTTAAACACGTGAAAATTACACAACAAGAATACAATTCAAGTCTGATGCTGCAATTTGGTTGGAAACGCATCATCATATAGTGTAGCTCTTTTATCTGGATAGTTAAAGCAGTGGTTTGTTATTTGAAAGCCTTTGTACAAGCTAATCAACAGTTAATATCTCAACTGGCCTCTTTACTTTAAAGAAACACTATCTCTCTCCCTATGAGATCCTTATGTTTTTACATGTTCAAGTTGAGCAACCAGACAAAAACAAAGAAAGAGAAAAAGACTTGTGGTCTTTGTTGAGGGTATCGGAAACATCTGTGGTCCTACTCTGATTGGTCTGAGCAGTGCAAGAGGTTGTGCACAGAACAAATAATCCTCAAGTCAGCATCTGGTGTTCTTTAACTAGCTCTTGTCTTTTTTTTTTTTTAAACTGTGCTATTTGGTGGATCTTGTCCAAACAGTCTGCTGCTGCTGATGTGAGCAGAGTAGAGGAGGTTGTGGTGTGAAAGGCGTGAAGCGTAAGCAAACACAGAAACTGAAAATAACAGAGGTTCTGCATGTTCTCCTCATCCGCAGACAGCAGTCGTCCACAGCTACCTGACTTCCTCACACAAACAAACCCTGACCAGTGCTTGTATTACAGCATCTAAACACATAAATTCCACCAACTGTAGACTATTGCACCAAATCTAAAGTCATTTCTCAAACTGTTTGAAGGGGAAATTTAAAACAGAGGCTGCTTCACTGGTGCAAGACAGGGATAAAAGAAGTGTGTGACTAAAGAAACACAGACTGTATCCAAACTACTCCTTCTAACTTTAAAAAGCCTAAAATTTGCTCCCAATACACTTGCCGTCCATACTACCTCAGTGTTTTAGAGCCCCAAAAAAGTTTAAAACCTGCTCAAATCCCACTTTCAGCTGTGAATTGAAAGCTCTGTTACAACACTTACTTTCAGTTCCACTGTCACCTCATTGTAGGCCTTATAAAAGAAATTCTTCTATTACCTTTAATTATTATGTTTCTGAAACTGCAGAGGAAAGACTCAACTTCCTGTTTCACTGGCATGTGCATGCCTGCTGTGTACCTGAATGGTCACATGATATGGTTTCAGGTGTATTAGTATAGATGCAGCTCTGGAACGGAGCTAAAACACTCACCTGGACACAGAACATTGTTTATGCATTTTTAAAAATTTTTAAGTGTAAATGTAGCTGTAGTAGTATTGATGAAGCCTGAATAGGCAAAGCCACAGCATGAACCAGAGCTTCAGACTTAATGCTAGATCAAACTACCGGAGATGAAATGCACAGCCATGTCTCCTGTGGAAAAGGAGTGAGTGTGTCTATGTGTGATTATAATAGAAGGGCTGTGGGTGAGCAAAAGCTGAAAGGGGACATTGCAGTCCATCTTCCCCCACGGGGCCTGCATGAGACAGTCATTAATGCCGCTCTCTCTCTCTCTCCTGTATGAGCTGTCAGTACTGGGGCCAGCTCCACTTTTCAACCTGCGAATGGACGACATACATGGGTATTAACTTCTTGGCAGGAGGACTCAGATCGGTGGATGGTGCTCGTCGTCCTTCAAAGGCTGCGCTTCCTTCAGAGGGAAAGTGCAGGGGCTTTGATCAATATCCCTTGCGCGAAGGCTGCAGACATGGAAGGTTAATGGCCATTTAACCGAGTGTCACCTCCACTGTTCACGCTGAGTGCTAATGGCTTTGAGAACTTGACACAGTCATCTCTATTACAGATCAACTGCCTTATCTGTGTGCAGATATACGCATGTGTGTGTCTAGTTTAGCCCCAGTTTGAGCTGAATGCCAGCTTGCGTTTGCTCCATTACACATTTTTTAATGGTTTGTGTCATAGAATTGAGTAGATCAAACCCAAAAATGACTTGTGCACTAAATCTGGCCAACGTGTGATCATGGTTTAAATATATAGAACTTAAATGAATGGAGGTCATTTTTGATGATTGGTGTACAATTTATATTATACGACATATTTCATTCAGAAGAAAAAAAGTTATAAATAAAAAAAATTCCTCCCTGGTCCACTCTGACAAAATGTAAAGACATTTCTCAGTTTTGGGATTAACAAAGTATGACTAACTATCTATCTATTACTGCTGTTCATCTATGAAGTAGGCTTACTTATGGACTGGACCACAAAGCAGATTCATAAACTTAAAAATGTTATGTGACATATTGGGTTTATTATTGAGTTGTGCAGTGAAGAATATGTCTGCTTGAATATTTGCCATTTAATTGTAATGAGTAATTGCAAATCAACTTGAGACTACACTTCATTAACGAGCAGCCACAACATAACATTCAAATGATTACACTTCTCTAAGTCTGCTAATTAATTTAAGTCATGCAGAAATGAAACCAGTGGCTACCTTGAACAGAATATTAATAATAATAACAATGACAATTATCATGACGGTTCTGGTAAAAAATGAAGTAAATAAAATAAGTCATGTGTCCAAAGTCCCTGCTTGCTGTAAATTTGCAACAGGTATCGCTCTCTTCCTAATGCCCCGGTGAGTAGGCAGTTTTGTGGTGCTTTATGGTGACAGTGCTTGGCTAAATGTGTTAGTTTGCCTGAGGAGGAGGAAGAGATGTGATCTGTCAGACACAAACTGCATTTTGTGTCCACTTGCTTCCTTCTTACCTCCTTTCAGGATCTTACAATGAAGCCATTTGCATCCCTCCAGGTTGCTATGATACTTGGCCACCCCAGATGGAAATGTTTTGCTTTTGCTTTGAATGCTTTTGGATTCAAAAGGAAAACAGCAGGAAAAAATAGATCAAGTGTATGTGGTGTTGAATGTTAGTTATAGCTAGTCAGTGATTGTTTTTGTTTATTTAGTGAAGGGGTTTTGTTTTTCATCTTAAATCCTGGCTTTGTAAATGTGCACGGGTGTTTTTTCAAAGTGCTTATGTGGCCTAATGAGGCTGTTAGTTGCTACTGACTCCTTGTCTCTTTGCCATATGTGCATGAACACAGCAGAGAGTCTCGAGGCTAACTATTTTTTTTTCCCTCACTCATAATGGTTTGCTTTTTAACTGTGTTTGCAATGAAAACACACACACACACACGCAGAGAAGTAGATAATCTCGGATGTGATGGTGCAGATTAATGCTCTGAAGACCAGGCTTTGTTAGATGCTGATTCAGACTCAATTTCTCAGACTTCCTGCTATACCTTTTTTGTGACAATTTCACTGCTTGTGCTAAAATAATGAAAACACAGCAGAGAGTTTGAATGAGCAAACAGAGAGCTGTCCTGTCATGTTTCAGATAGATTGCCTCCTAAAGGGCAAAGGAAACATAAATGAAGTACCACCATCCACGTGGGCCTTGTTGAGACCTGGTGTTAACATTTATCCGAAGCGATCATGCATGTGGATAGTGTCAACTGAAATGCCTCTCATTCACTTGAATGGAGCAGTGTCAATTGACTGCATTTTGGGCTTGTTGCTTTCACATTGCTTACATTGTGTGCTGGAGAAGTCGAGAAATGTTCAACCTTCCAAGCATCAGACTCACTGCGAGCATCAGCTAATCAAATCATATTCCAACACAGGTGCTAACCGATCAAAACACATTCAATGTTTAGCTCAAACACTACACACACACACACCAAATTTAGCAACATTAACAACTTTTGCTACATACATATGTAGTCAGCCATGACAGAAGCTGCTCCGCTTACCACCAGCACCAAATGTCAATTAATAGGATGAATGCCTGTTCACACCTGGAATTAAAATGCATTCTGGATGATTGCCTTTTGACAATGTGATTATATGAGTAGCTGAGTGACTCAAAGCTCTACTCTCACTACTATATCAGTGTGTACTGAAACAAGATTTTCCATCCATCCATCATGGACCGCTTATCTGAGATTGGGTAACAGCTCTAGTAGGTGGCCCCAGACTTCCATTTCTTTGGCCACATAGTCCAGCCCTGACTGGGGGATCCCCAGGTTCTCCTACCTCAGTAGTAGATAGCCCTTAGTCTGCCCCTAGGTCTCCTAGCAGTTGGACGTGCCAGAAACATCTCCCTAGGGAGGCGCCCTGGTGGAATCCTTACCCGGTGCCCAAACCACCTGAACTGGCTCCTTTAAAAATGAGCAGTGGCTCTACTCCGAGCCCCCCCCCCCTTGGATGGCTGAGCTTCTCACCCAATCTCTAAGGGAGTCCCCAACCACCCTTCTGAGAAAACCCATTTCGGCCATTAGAAAAATAAATAATGTCAATATAGTAGTAGTAGTACAGTAGTACAGATAAATTACTGTATGAGAAAAAAAGCCTTTCAGCTCCCTTGGAAAATGCAGCATGTGATCGGATTACACTCAAGCCTTATTATTGTATGTTAGTTTTTTTGTCTGCCTCAGTCTCACCTAAACTGTGTCTGGCCTTTGAGGAAGCTCAGCTGATGGCTGTAGAGGAAACCTCCTTCCACCTCTGTCACCTCTGCTTGGCGGAGCCTCCTGTGTGGCACTGCAGCATGGCTTAGTGCTAATTAGCCTTGTGGAAATAAAGACAGAAATCTACTTTTCAGATTGAGAGGTTGCCTGTGCTAAATCAGTGCTAATACTCTATAAGGAGGTTTTGTCGTGGGTGTTTTATGCCTGTCCTTGGCTCTACATGGCAGGGCCCCACTTCTCTGCCAGGCGTGATGGTTAGTGGTTCCTGCCCCCCTCCACCCTTTTAGCCATACATCTCCTCCTGCCTCTGTCTGAAATTCAATTGACCTTTTGTTCCTCACAGTGAATGGGTGCAGGCCAGCTCGAACCAATAGCCGAGCCAGAGCTTTCATACCTCTTTATTTGATCTGTCCTGCCGAGTCCAGTGCTTTCATTACCTACCTAAACACCCATCGCACTCCCTCGCTCCTCCACCCCTCCACTGCTACTTCAATCGTCTTTTATCTTTTCTCCCACCTCCTTGTCCTCCTCTGTCTCCTTCTTGTGTTCGTCATTGCTATAGTGATTGGCCTTTATTTGTTCCTGCTTGGCTTGCTTCAAACACAGCAACACATTTATACTCCTCTTCCCCTCAGAGGACTTTATTTCTGACTTTGCAAAAGTGCTGAGGCAGCTTCCGTGTCGCTCAGGGCAGAAGAGCACGGCATAAAGGCCTGTGTGAGCCTGTGATCTGCCAATCATTTTCATCTTTTGGATTGATAATGAATCCCAATGGCCTTGTTTCAGCCACTAATTACTTCACGACTCAACTGTCTCAACCTACTGTCATCTAATGTCACTCCTCCTTCATCTGGATTCTGTGTCCATGTCACTTCTCTCATCATCACATTCTTCTGCACCTTGCCCTCACCCAGCGTCAAAGTCATTAAATCTTTTCTAACCCCCTTCACCTCTACATGCTCCGACTCATTTCCTCTTCAGCTCTAACCCCAGTACAGGCCTGCTGCGCTGTAATACATACTAAAGACCAACTTAAGCAGTTGCAGCATCTCAAGTGTGACACTACCAATCAGAGCTTGCTGTCGTACAGAGTGTGTGCTCTATGGAGGGTTGGACTTGGCCTCTGTGGGATTGGACCTCTTTGAAAATGCAGATCTACAAGTGTGTGTTAGTCTTTGTTTCGCATTAGGAAATAATAGAAGCAAACTTGGGTTTGTAAGATAAGTGAGTGACTATAAATTAAAAAGGTTAAATGTTAAATATTATTTAAAATGTAATTTTTATATATTTCCACTATATATATTGCAGAAACAATATTGTATCAAGTGGTAAAGTTAACAACCTTGGGAGGTTTTGCTTTAGAGCTCAGTCCTGTATTGTTATCGAAGATGCACAAGGTCGCGTGTCGTCAGGAACACAGCCAGACAGAATGTGCAGAAATGTTACGGCAGTTGCTTAATTCATAATTGTAGGCCATGTGATGCACAGGTCCTACGGCTATTGAAAAGTTTTAAAGAATGTTTGCAGTGTCAGACACGGGGAAATCTTAAGTTGGTAAAATGGTGAAGCATGTTTCTTTTGAATAAGAGAGTGGTAATGCATATGGTTACTGGCAAAAGGGCCACAGTAATGACAGACATGGTGTAGAGTGCATACATAAAAAATATTTTACTGCAATTTCTAATTCTGAAGGTCGTGTTACCAACTTTATTTGTGAGCCCTTGACTGCAAAGAACATTTTTGTGAGCAACTGAATGTAAACAAAGTAGTTTAGCTCATGTGAAGGCACAAAAGTCATCAATCTCTAATAAACAGCCCATGGTGCTGTGACAGACGAGGGAGCAGAGAGGGAGCAGGCCACCACAGGCAAGCCAGCTGAATGATGTGGGGCCACTGGCTACATGATGCTATTGTGGTAGTCTGGTTCCATCATTAACAAAGAGAACATAGTGGTACTAAAACAGGCGGTAGCACCATTGTACAAACCCCATTTATTCTGATAGACAAAGGCATGCAGAGCTTAAACAGGCTGACCGCCTGTTGTGTGTCGGGTCATATGTGAAGCACAGGAACAACACGTTCAAAGATAATCTACACTCATCATAATCAGTTTGTGTGACCTTAAGGGATTAAATGTAAAACTAGAGATGTTAAAAAATATCAACACGCACGTCAGCATCCATCAACAAAATGTGATTCACAGTTTAATTTCTAGTGATAAATGCTTTTTTTTAAATTAGAAAAATACTTTTATTTTTAGACAAATGTCTAAAATTATTCTTGCATCTTTTTGACGTAGCAGCTCCATCTGTCATTTTATATAAAGCACATGAGATGAAGACATAAACAATTACAGCAAAGAGAGAAAGAAATACTTTCACTGTGTTTTTCATTCAACTTTAGGAGATTGATGTAAAAAAAAGTGTTTTTTAATTTGATCATATTAAATTGCCAGACCCTCTATTTATGGTTTGATGGTAAAAGTTCATAATTTTATATTTAATGAATTTAAACACCGTTTTAAAAATGTCAGCCACTGTATTCCTGCAAAGGTTGACCTTTGATAAGCTTCCTTCAATTTCTATCAATTCTGTCACAGAGCCTAAAGTTGTCATGACCGTTGCCAAGAGTTTAGGTCTACAGTACTAACCAGTGTAGGCAGGAGGGAGGATGCCCACAGCCACAACCTCAGATATTTTTACAAGCCTCCTAATGAGAGCTGTAACAGAGCAGGAGTCAAGTAATGGCGCAGTACTGTGGCACCACTCTGTCTTCTCCTGATCAAGGAATAGAAATGAAGTGGGAGCAGGGAGAAGTGTGTGAATGCAAGTGGATTTCATTACAGTCAAAAAGAAAGTCTTAGAAACAAGGTCATTTTTTCGGCCAGGAAAAGGAAAGAGTCCAGAGAATTATTATTATTATTATTATTATTATTATTATTATTATTATTATTATTATTATTATTAATAATAATAATAATAAGTTTTTAGTGCCTTTTAAAACAATCAGTGACACTTTATAGAGACAAAAAGTACAATAAACCAACAGAAAAGGACAAAATAGTAAACAGAATGGAAGAGTAAGACTACACAGAATAAGCTTTTATGAACAGGTGAGTTTTGAGTCTGGATTTAAAGAGGGGAAGAGTGTTAGAGTTATGGATGTCTGATCCAGAGATGGGGAGCAGAGCGACTGAAAGCTCTGTTCCCCATGGTGCTGAGGCAGGCAGAAGGCACAGTGAGGTGATGGAAAGGGAGGATCTGAGGGAGTGGGAGCAGGTGGCAATGTGGAGGAGGTCAGAGAGGTAAAGAGGGGTGAGGTGGTGGATGGCCTTGAAAGCATACAGGAGGATCTTTAATTGGTTTCTGAATTTAACCGGGAGCCAGTGGAGTTGTTGTAGGACGGGGGTGATGTGGTGAAATGAGGGAATTCTAGTGATGATGCAGGTGCAACTGAATTAAGGGGTTCAACCTTAAGATGATGATAGACTTTGTCCACAAGACTGTGTCCCACTATCTTTCTCGTCTGAATGAGTGTGTGTGCAAGCCCCTCAACATTCTTCAGGAAGCACTATGATTAAATGTGTGTAAGGTCAGAAGACAAGGATGCATACATGTGTGTGTACATCTGGTAAAAACAAGACTCATCTGCATCTGCAGGGCGAGAACAGGCAAATTCAAGCCACATTAAGTCCAAATGTTTGTTTGACACTGACTCCTTTTCAGTAATTGACAGAGAAAAGCCATGTGATGTCAGATAAAATATTTCATTGGTTTAATAGCAAGGATTTCTCAGAAGACATAATGACCTTGTGCCATATGTCTGTGTCTGCCCACAGGTTCTTCGTATTATGACAACGTGAGGCCGCTGGCGTATCCCGACTCAGACGCGGTTCTCATCTGTTTCGACATCAGCCGCCCAGAGACTTTGGACAGTGTCATAAAGAAGGTCAGTGTCTTTAAAAAAAACACATCTCCTCCTTTCATTGCTTTGGGTCAGCATTTAATATCTGCTGTGACATTGGAGAAAAAGCCGACCGGAAAACATTCAGTTTCTCCCGATCAGCATCTTGTATCCACTCAGATTTCTGTGGCAGCAGAAATTTCTGTGGCAGCAGATTGCATTTTCATGGCTCAACAATAGGGCAAATCAGCACAGAGGTTGGAGACTCCCATTCCTTTTCTCTCATCAAAATGTCCGTGGACACTTGACCCACGTCCCTCTGAGGAATAGAAGGTCAGACTGAAGAACAAGAAAAGAGGCTTTGCAGCTGGGTGGATTTGAGAGGAATATAATCAGATACGCAAATCAGCCACACCAGTCATACCGAAGAGCTGCCACAGGGCCAGGTCAAGAGGACTAGAAATTGTCGTTGAGTAGACATTTAAAATTTTAAACTGTCATGCCTAACCTTAAATATAAGCAAATGTCTGTTTCATTCAAACCAATTATGAGGGAGTTCACACATAGCTGGTTAAGCCCCTTGGCTCCATATGACTCTGTTTGTTTCTGAGTATAGTGGTGTTTAGATCACGTGTCAGGTTACACACAGGAAGTGATTAGTTTTATGCCAAGACAGATGGAGGCAAGTTGGAGTAGGAGTAAAAACGCAAAGATGCACTCATGAAAAGCATCCAGGGTGAATTCTACTGCTCAATAACCTGGTCAGTCTGACTCAGTCTGGTCAGTATTGCTTGCCAGAGCTTGTTTTCAAATGTTTATTTCTATAGCACATCTAAAATCAACCTCAGCTGAGCAAAGTGCTGTACAAAAAAATACAATCGCTAAAATTTGTTGTAATAAGTATTCATTAGCTAGATATCATTGCTCAACCTGAGCTGAAGGCCAGTGTGAAGTTTTTAATAATACTCCTATGATTTGGCTCTAACATGTAAGGTTCAGCTGTTCCACAGCTTAGGAAGTGCCACAGAAAAAGCTGCATACAGTGAATTTTAGCTGCGATCCACACAAGTGCAAAACTAGTTGGTCGGCTGACTGAGCCGATGAAAGAAGCGGCATACAAATAATGCTACATCATTTCTGTTAACGGAAACTGGAGGCAGAATAATAACAACAAAAATCTCCAAAAGCAGCTTTAAAACCTGAGTCTTACGGAGAGCAGTCATGCAGATGGTGACAGTTAACATTTGTAAAGTGGCTATGCTTCAGATGTTTGTCATTGTGCGTCTCTGTGGTGGCTAAGTGGAGCACAGGCTGGGCGAGGCTGTGGCCATGGATGTGTTTCTGCAGCCGGTGGCAGAATTTGTGCCTCGTGCTGTGAAATACCTACTGCATATATAGAGACACCCAACTTAATTGGCCATGTTTGCATGCATGTGTGTCATGTAAAAAAGTGGTCCCTCATCTTGAAACCACATGTATGCGCTCCTCTTTGAACTGTGCTCCTTGTGGGCTGGAGACAGTTCCCACGTCTGGCCTGTTGACGTGTTTAGTGGTCTGCGGGGAGCTGCTAAAATGCCCCTGACAGACTTTGTAGATCTAAACCTGCAAATAGTCCACAAGTGTAGGGGCACTCTGTCAACATGTGGAAGCAGGGCCGCCGTCAAGGTTTAGTCTTTCCCATGAATCCCTTGGCAGGGGGTTGCCATGACCTTTGACCTGTAGCTGTCGCCCTGGTAATCTCTGAAACCCAGGGGCACACGGAAAACCTGTTTCACAATCACCATCCCAAATTAGACTCTTGACCTCTTGAAATAAGCAGGTTAGCGAGGTCTCTGGATGACAGCTGGGGGAGGAGTGAGGGTTAAACAATCAAAGATTTTGATTGGATGTTACTGGCAGAATAGGGGCGGTCCTGAAAGGTCAAACACTGTTTTCATCATGAAAGATGAATGGACACGGTGACATTCTGCACACGGCATGTGGAGTATTTTGGGGCTGTCGGCTGCCGTTGTGTGTTTGTGTGGCAGGGCCGAGAGAATGTCGTGTTGATTCAGCTGAATTTCAGAAGTGATATTTAATCTCAGGGTGATTTTAGAAGGAAGACTGCTCACCCTTTTCCGTGGATAACTTGAAATAGATTTGTTTGTGTGAGGGAAATAAAACACTGTATGTGGTGCAGAAAGCTGAGTCAAGCCTGCATCAAAAGAGTTATATTTTCACATGGTTCTTGGGCTTGGTAATGACAATTTATTTGTCTGAAAATGGAAGAACAAACAGTGCATCAGTCAGTGGTGGTGTTATTAAAAGCCTAATCCTCAGTCAATTCATGAGTCTGTTGACAGAAAAAAAAAATATTGTCAACCATTTAGGTTTTCAGTTATTTTAAAAAAGCCAAACATGACTTTGTCAGTGGCAGCAAAAATTAACAATTAAAACGTCTACATTATTGTAGGCCATGATTTTGAAGACCATTGATCAGTTTGAGTGTTTTTTTAATATAAAAAATAATTTAGTGTTATTTGTTTAAGTTTTTCTTTGCTCCACAGTGACAAACAAACATAATATCTTTGGTTTGTGGACAAAATAAAAGAAGACAATCAATATTTTCATATGTGTATATATATATATATATATATATATATACACACACACACACACACACACACATATATATATATATATACATGTATACATATATGCATGTGTGTGTTTTACATATTTTAAATATATTTGTTCCAGCCACCATTTTTTCAATTAGTCTTACTATTTGTCTTTAAATTGCTTTTGTCCAATTAACGGTCAAAAAACTAGAAAAATTAAAGAAAATTAAAAAGCAGCTAACACATTTTATTTTATCTTTACCCTTTTGCAGAACAAAAGTCTTTTATGAGAGTGCATTATTCTACTTCAGGCTGTCATATCAAATATAATCAATGATATGTCTCTGTCTTTTCGTCCTGATTCACGTCTCCATAGTGGCAAGGTGAGACACAAGAGTTTTGTCCCAATGCCAAAGTGGTGCTTGTGGGCTGCAAACTGGACATGAGGACAGATGTCAACACCCTGAGGGAATTGTCCAAGCAGCGTCTCATCCCTGTCACCCATGAACAGGTGAGAAATCCACATGATAAATATGTGATGAGAAACAGGGAAGGGGGGGGGGAGCAATACTTAGGAAGGGACTTGCAAGGAAAGGCAGACATGCAAAAACCCCCAAACAATCCAGTGATATCATGTGTTTTTTTTGTCCATCTTGGATCAGCAGTGGCATTGACTCCTGTAGGAAGGAAGTACGATAAGAGGCTCATGCAATATAATCAACCACTGCAGAGTAGGAGCTGTGCAAAAGCCCTTGGGGACATGTTGCTGGGGTTGGCATTTTGACTGAAATTTGCTGACAAGGGTTGTAAGGTTTGCTTATGGTGAGGGCTGTGCAAGAGGGAGGGTGGTTACTGGAGTTTAGGGATACATTTTCCCCCTGAAATGAAATATTCATGTAGATTTAGGGGTTTTCAAAATGCAGGATGAATAGAAAAACGGACATTGATAAATGAGTGAGCCCTTTTTTGTGTGCAGCCATGACCTCTAAGCCAAGGGGATGGGGAGCAGAGGGAGGGGATGATAAACTGTTCTGTAAATGTGTGAATTTTTAATCAGCATTCACCACGTTCATTTCATGCTCTCCTGTGTTGGACATACAAAAAGTGGAGGGCCTTTTTCAACACACCACACAAAAGCCCTCAGAACAAAAGAGCCCTTTTTCAGCTGCAGTCTGAGAGCTTGCTGGAGGCTAAAAACATGCAGCCGCTGAAAAATCAGCAACTGAAAAACAGACAGTTCATGTAAATTAGATACATAAACAAAAGATGGAGTGGCAAACCACATCACTAATGTAAAATGGCTGGAACCCAAGACATTTCCACGCTAATCTGCCAGAGATCCGATAGAGCCTTTCTTCTTATCACGGCAATCTTTACCTCGGCTTGTCGTTCCATCTAATTTGGATGTCACTGCTTCTTCAGTACGTAGTGGCGATCTAACCTAATTAAACCTTGTCCACTGTGGATTAAAAGCTCTGTCTGTGTTGGATAGCATGGGATTTTAAGGTCATGGGAAATGCATTTCTGTCTGATCTGTTACAAAATTTTGTATGCGCGGATCCTGACTGAATGAGTCATCATGGTATGAAAGATGAAGCCATGCCAAGATAGATGCTGAGGGATTTTAAAATTAAATTTCTCTCTGATTTGATCTCACGTAAATGATTTATGGCCTCAATTAACTGGGTATATTGTAATATACACAGGGGTGTGTATATATATATATATATATATATATATATATAAATACACATACATACATACATACTGGAGGAGTTTATAGTCTGGCCTCTTCTCTCAATACTGACCCACTGGGCTCTGAGCTGCTCTGTTACCACTTTGTTACACAGAGCATCTGCATTATTTATGCCTCATATGGAGCAGCTTCATTTGACATGTTCAGATCACTGACATTCAGTTTCAGCTTAGTCTCAGTACTACAGCCTCTTACATGGACAGTCTCAAACAAAGATAATCACTGCATGTTTGGGGATGTGAAAGGAATGTATGTAGTCCTGTCACCTTTGAAAAATCATGCTTGATCGAATATTACATGACACTCCATTCCATCTGACAAATGGCAAACAGAGGTTCACATGTGTCAAGTGCAACCAGGCTCCTATTGGACAATACACTGGTTTCCACTCATATGTGCACACACCCTCTGCAATATGAGAACCCTGCACAGATCCACTGGTGACTTTGAGAAAATCTGGAAGCCTTTCAAGACTTATTTTTTTTACTTTGAAAACTTGCTTTTCTCTTGGTTAACAATACTTGCGTCTACTATGCATGCACACCTGATCCCACATTCTGTTCCATTCCAGTATATTGTTCCTGACGCATGTGCAGTGGATCCCTGCTGACAGTGCAGTCACAAATGTTTTGAGCTGCACATCCTCTTTTGCAGACATTTGGGGATGACATGATTTATGTCACACAGACACAATGGCAGACCTTTGTAAGCTTGATTGGAGAAACTATGAATTGGCTGTAACTGCTGCTGAATGATCAACTGTGTTTTAAGTGAAATAGCAATTTCAACCAACGCAATTAGCAAACTGCCAAGGCTGCAACTGAACAGTATTTTACCCAAATCACTCAGCCATGGAGTATTATTAAAAGTTTTTGTTTGTTTTATTTCCTTTTTGTTGAAATAAAATGCATGCAGTCACCCTTCTCTCTTTCATTTCTCCCAAACAGCAATTTGTTACTCATGTGCTGATGAATGTCATGAAAGACTGTTTGCCTGCTCGCTTGTAATCTCTCATCTTGCCCGTCTGTTTCCTAGGGGAGCACGATAGCTCGGCAGATGGGAGCGGTGGCTTATGTGGAGTGCACCTCCAAGGTTTCAGAGAACAGCGTTCGAGACGTGTTCCACATCACCACGCTGGCATCGGTGCGGAGGCCTCACAAGCCACAGCTTAAACGCAGCAGTTCTCGCAGGGGCTTGAAGCGAGTGTCACAGCTCCCTCTGCCGCCTCTGCCAGGACGGACTGAGCAAATGGACCAGGCCCCGGCCATGAGGAAGGACCGAGCCAAAAGCTGTGTGCTCATGTAGAGCACACAGACCCATAATTATAAATATATATATATATATCCTGTAATGTATATACATAAACACAGAAATATATAACAGAGGAAGTTTATTTATTGTTTCTTTTTTTGTTGTTGTTTTTCCTCATATTTTGCACTGCAGAGGAGTGAGTTTAAAATAAAATGCTGCGCTGTGAAAACAAATGCTTTGGACTTTTTTTTTTTTTTTTTTATTTTGTTGCCTGTGTGCATAATTCTAAGCTGTTTACATGTTTGTGTTGTTTTGAAAAGGACTACCTTTCTGGACATGGAAAAGCTGCAACACTGAAAGTGTCCAGTCCTGGCTATTAAAAAGGCCTGAAATTTGCTCATATAAGTGGACGGCACAGCATCGAAGTGACAGCGAGGAGAGTGAGCAGTGTGTGCGTGTGGAGATCCATGTTGAAGCAGGATATCTGTGAAGTATGTTGTTTTAAAAGACAGCGTTGTTGAGCGGACATGAGGATGAAAATGCGTAGTGGCTCAATCCGTTGCCATGTTTGAGAGGAAAAAACGTGTTGTGCTGAAAAAAAGATTAGATGACTGATGAGTCAAACCAAATCCTGGTGCAAATGAGATTTTGTGACACTGACTGAAATATCATGGAGATGTGTGTTTCAACCACAAGTGCATTTTAAGAAATGAAAGTCACAAACCTAGCCTAACTGATGTTACTTTGCGCATTTAACACTATTTTTCTCATCAACACCAATTGTGTCACCATCTCTTATCTCTGTTGTAACTATTTTGATGATGCTTTGTGGTAAATAATGTGATAAAATGTTAGGGCTATTTTGTTGTACATTCACAAATCTGAAATAAAGCAGCAGCTTGAATCTACAGAGAGAGAGGGAAGTCTCTATTTCCTTTTTTATTTTTCCAAAGATGTTGGGTGTGTGTTTATAATAGACTAAATGACATATATGCTCTGATGGAAATATTAATTTACATGATTAATATTTTGCTGTTTAACTTCCCAAACACGTACTTTGCTTTACCAGCCTTTAAAAGACATATCTCTAAATAATCGCGGTACCTTTCCATGTCTTAATGCTGTCTCTGTGCTCCCATGTTGCCCTGCAAGTCAAACAGGACTGCAGCCTGGGGAATGAGTCAGTCTTAATGCACACCTTGCAGACTTCTCAGCTGACAAAAACAAAATTGAACTGCAATGCAGCAGCACCCGGGCACAGAGGAAGTGTTTTTTTTTTGTTTTTTTTAGTGACAGACTCCACGGTATTTAAAAACTTCAAGTAAATTCAGTGCGACAGATGACGTGACATGAGTTCCTTCATCGACAGCGAGCAATTTTGGTATCCAGTTGGTCCCAGGGCTCCAGACCTTTCAAAGTTGTGTTTGCTGTACACCCCCAAGGTGTTTCTGTAAAATTGGTCAGTGACGAGGTAGACAGTTACTTTTATGCAGCAAGACTTTCTGTCTAGAGCTGGAACGCTGCTGTTTCCTGACAGGATTTAGATGGAGGTGAGCGTGAACGTGCCTGTCTGTACTGAACAAGTCAAAACACTCTGGCAGCAGCTAAAAGCTTTACCTCTGTTAGTGTTGTCTGACAACTTAAATGTTGTTTTAAATCCCTGCAAGACAAAATGGATGGATGGATAGAAAAGAGAGAGAAGAAGAGAGAAGCTAAGAAGAGAAACTGCAAACAGAATGAGGGACAATTAGACCAAAATGTGTACTTTCTACAGCTTCTTCCTTCATGGAGGATGGAGTTTGTAGACTGGGACTTGATTTAAAGGAGTTATAATAGCTTTATAGTATAAGCAAAGACTTTAAATGTCCACAAAAGCATAGCAGTGTCTTACCTTGCTAAAATATTTGCCCTTTTGTTTTAAAAAATGTAAAGTAATTTCTTGTTTATGCTTAAAAACTATCAGGGTGAAACAATGACAAGGAAAATTGCTGCTTAAACTACAAAATGCAGCTCGTGACAAGGAATTGTCAGTATAGAAATGACTCTTTGTAACTTAGGGAACCTGTGATGTGAAAAGTCACCGCTAACAGATTACAGGATAAAAAAAAAAGTCAATGTACCTCTGCTGTGCTTAAACTGTGGATGTTTGAAACAAACTGAACATGTGCTTCACTGATGGAAAAGTAGTTTATGCAGCAGTAGTTTGGGATGTTATGTACTTTCTGCATATGAATCAAAATTGTAAGTGCTTTTAAAATAAACTACTACACAACTCTGCAATGGTTAGTAATGCAGTGAAATCTTCTTCGCCTCCTGATAGCCATCACTTCAGATTTTAAGTTGTCCAAAAAAACAGGAAAAAGCCAGTGTCTGTAGCCCTCGCAATACTGTAATAATCAGCAGTCTGGATGGAATAGTTGTTCACTGTACCTGTCTGTCACTAACTGGCCTGCCTACCTGTGTTCTTGCAGTGTATGGCTGGAGTCTTTGGCTACATCCTTAGTACTTTGTTTTCATTTGAAAATACATAAATTCTGCCTGCCATCCACACTATCCCATTATTTTTAAGCCTCATTTCCACCAAGCAGATCAAGTACAGTTCAGCTGGCAACAGTGTGGTCAGGAACGGCACATCCTGATCCAACTTGCATTTCCACCATGGGGTGTGTGGACAGGATACGTGATTTATGTTACTATTTACGTAATGTGCATGTACGTAATTAGAATGACATCACACCTGCGTGACAAAGTAAACAAAGAGCAACAATGGACTACATTCACAACAGAAGGGTGTCAAAAACTGGGATGGCACAGACTGGTTGTTAGACAATTGAAACACACATTGGAGTGCTTTGCGGAAATAGAATTTAAGATCGTTCAGACGTTTAAAAATGCTGTTTGCTCTGTTTTACTTTGAAAATTCATTTGTCTGGATGGGCAAAAACTGAAAGGTGAGGCCAAAAGTCACAGTTTTGCTTCAGATAATGACACAAATACTGTTTGCTAGAGTCCTTTATAGCAGAAAAAACATATGACGTTGAAAACAAGTGACTCAGGAGCAGTAGAGAAGTGTTTCCCAGGGCAAGACATTAGCTCTTGAAATGAGAGCAGCACCCGCAGGAGGGGCACTGAGCCTGCTGTGTCACGACATTTCAGACACTCGGATAGGATTAATGTGCCGAAACAACCTGCTGCAGATGACCAATCAGCAGCTACTTTGTTTATGAAATTAATCTGGCATCTAATTTGATCTGAAAGGCTGATGTATTACAGCAGGATTTTAGGATTAGAACTACCTTTGTGGGTTCGCGGTCTCAGTCTGTGTTCTTCACTTTCCCCTCTTTCTCTTCTCTGCTGCTCCAACTAGCACTGATGAGGACAGAGAGCCCAGTCATCTTATCCCCGGATGACCAGAGGTGACATCATGTGCACAGAAAGTCCACAATCACAGGCATTCTTGGCAAATTACTACAATTTGCAAAAGGGGCTGTGTCCCCAGAAATGGCAGACAGGAGGGGAGGGGGAGAGTGACTGACAGAGACACACTGAGAAGGAGTGAAACAGAGCGAGGGAGACAGAGAGAGATGGTACTTGGCCTGTCTGCTGACAAAAGGCTACAGAGCAGAACCACAAATTAAATACAGTCATGAGAGGATTTGTAATGAGAAGCGGCGTGTGACCATGCTAAACACACAGACACACACACAGACACACACACACACACACACACACACACACACACACACACACAGGAAGCTGGCAGACACTGTTCGCATTGACCATGACTGAACTGCACAAGAAAATGCCTTCAATAGCATATTAATCTGACGACCTTTCCCCTGTTACCTCTTAAGATTTTCTGCTTTATTGTTTTCTGTTTCCCAACAGATAAACCCGACAAAGTTAAGCCTATAACCTGGGCCTCTCCCTGAGGTGGTGTAGCAGTGAAAACACAGCCTGTGGAGGTTAATTAGCCCATGGCTTAGTGGTTTTTGAACTAAAGTAATGCTAATTAAAATGTGTGAAAGTGTGCATGTGTGTGTGTGTGTGTGTGTGTGTGTGTTAATGTCTCATTCTGTGATTGTCTTTGTGATGGAGTTTACATTTGGGACCAGTATCTGAAAAAGTAGAGCAGGGTAAAGATTAACTAATGGGAGAAGTTAGTGATATTTTAGAAGGTGTGTTTTTCCCGTCATGCATCTGCAGATGGATGCACTCATATTTCCCTGAGGGACGGGTTGTTGTGTATGAGTTGCTTGTTTGGCTGAGCTGTGCAAAGGGAGGGGGCCTGATAAGATGAAGAGGTTTGGCAACAAAATTCAGTCTCCACCACTTGAGTTTTCAGATTGGAGTCCACAGACTGATTGATATCTTGGAGGATGTCCATGGCAAATGAACCAACTCTTATCTATAGTGAGTATTTTGTGTGTTTATCATAGGCTAGGCTGCATAGCTCAGGCCAGCCTAGATAATCTATTTCTTCAAAAACAGACTTAAAAGCAAACTGGCCATTTACCTGACACGTGGTGGTTAATATGTTTCTAAACTCTGCTCCATAACCTTGGAGGTACTCTGGAGTCTGAAATCTCCTCTAAATATAATTAGGGAAATGACTTGTGTGGAAATTTTTATACTAAGTAAGACCTGAGAAAATATTGAGCTCTGGAAGTAATACCATTATCGGCAACGTTAAAATACAGTGGTGTAAATAGGCGGAGCAAAGTCAGCTACAGACTTTTCACAGGATGCAGATTTATTACCAGTGAGATAGTTATCTCTCTCATCATCCTTCTCACACTTATGACACTGGTACAGCAAATTTAAATTTAGATGGAGCGAGAGATAAGGTGACACTAATTACTATTATTTAATTAATTATTATGTTTTATTGTTGCTCCACTCCTATCACATACCCTGGCATATACACAATAGAACTGATTTTCCTCCAAGTACCACCAGAGGAAGATCGTGTTCCACTGGTGGTTCACGTTCCACAGTTTGAGAACCATGGTATGAGATGAATCATAATGACACCAATGATTCCCAAATCTTTCCCCCATAGTCTAGCCAGTGAAACCAGTCTAAATTAGAGTTATCAGCAATTCCCTAATCAAACAGCACACACTTATTTGTATATTTTATGTGTGTATATATATATATATATATATATATTTTTTTTTTTTAATTAAAATTGCATTTTTTATGAATATTAGTAGTTTTAGAAAATCAAGCTGTATATCATAAGTGGACTTAGTCTTCCGGTTTCAAAACAATTCCTCAAGCCTCAAGATTTGCAATTTGACCAATGCCATGTCAGTTTTGAAAATTACAACCAAGCTGGTATAGAAAGATCCCAGCTGTCAATCACAATGGTGTCGACTTATGTGTGCTTTATTGTCCATTTCCCTCTAAATGAGATCACAATTTACTGAAATGACATGATGCTCTATTGAAGAAGACTTGAAACTGAGAACCAAGATGATTAAATCTTCAGAAGTCTGTTCACTTTTCGATAGATTTCCATTCAAACAAAGTTCCTTTCAGCAATATGTGGAGTCACCCCCTGGTGGCTAATTACCTCGGCCAAGGAGTTTATATTTTTTTGCCAGTGTTAGTTTGTCTGTCAAAATAACTCAAAAGGTTGTGGATGGCTTTTGATGAAACTTTCAGGAAAGGTGTGTAATGGGACAAGGAACTGATTTTGGTGATGATCCGGATCGCTGTCTGAATCCAGGAATTTTTTTTGAAGGACTCTTCATTGTTGGTTGGCGGAGGTCTGCGCACTCTTTTGTCTCGTACTTTTGTCTGATTTCCAAAGCTTCACTTTCATACTGGAAGGCTATGTCCATTTATAGATTGTCTACGTATGTGACCCAAACACATTTTTGCATCTGTACACTGGATATTTTGATTATTATTATATTTATTTTACATTTCATATCGATATTAGTATTTGAAAATGACTCCAAACCAATGCTATTGACTTTATCAGGGAAAATTAACTCACCATCAATCTCTGCTGCTTTGTGTCACTCTTTGATATGCGATAGGCCGTGATGTCAACAGCCAAAGTTCAGTCCAATATTTAAACATTTTAATCCAGTTGGCTGGCAGAGTCATGAAATAGTCCGAAACCAGGGAAACATTGCAGGCAAATGCAAAGCAAAAATCCAGAACTGAGTCAAAATCCAACAAGAAAACACTAGAAAAGTGCAAGGAAGGTAAAAAAAAAAAATCATCAAGGAAACAAAGGCAATATGACAGGAACACATGGTGAAGGTGGAACAATAATACACAGGTTCACCAGGTGAAAAGATCAGGGACAGGAAGTAGGTGTGGTAATGTAAAATGGTGGGGAAAATATACAAAAACCAGGAACAGGAAGTAGGGAGAAAGTGACTAACCAAACCAATTTAGAAACTGGGTAAAAATACAAATAAAAAATAAATCAACCTCGCTGGCTCTGGTTTGTTTGTTATAGTCTGATATGAGCAGCCAATTATGTGGTAAATTACAACAGCAAGTTGCAGCTGAAGTACTTTGTCACCTTAGAAACAGCTGTTAAGTTTTTGCAAGCTCTATATTTGTCTGATTATTAAAATGGCAATGTAGCAGATTAATGGTTAATTTAAACATCTCTTCTTTGTTTTTGTGCTGCTTGGGAAAAATAACTGAATCCTAACGTCTGCCCCCTCAGTCACTGGTGTTCATATTCTCATACTTGCTTTACCTTATAACACAGTCACACATTAGGGAGATGCCCTTTCAATTGTTCCCTGTTTTACCACAGAGCAGGCAGCTGAACTCGCAGTGGAGGGTTTAGTGCCTTCATAAAGGGCACATCACTGTCAAGAAGGCAAGAGAATAAATTTTTCTCTAGTGCAAATAGGGTGAGATAATTTTACCTATTGCTGTACCAATTTAACCTGTACAGAGACAGTCTTTTATGATGAATGTTAAAACATTTTTACTTTGAAATATGTTAGGAAACTCATGGAAATGTCATTTGGAGAAAAGAAAAGAAATATGTGACCTGCTTTTGAAGGCAGCACTGTGGTAAAGTTGTGGCAAGAACAGTTTTTGGATTAAATCCCAGTTAGACTGAGACATTTAGATGCATTCTCTGTAGGTACTTTACCACAGTCTGATGGCACATTAGGGCTATGTTCTGATTACCAGCCACATCTTTTAAATCTAATGCAGAATGACTGCCCATTCATGGCACACGTGAACACAAATACCTTTGTGCATACCTCATCACCAAAAGCAGAAAATGTCATATTTATAATATTTATATTTGGTATTGAAGTACGTGAGATAAGATAAATGTACCTTCACTAAACCCCCAAAGTAGCAAATTTGTGACTGAGATTTTGTTTGAGAAGACAGTCTCCTCCATTATTGTTTGATTTTTTCCCATGCCACATATACTGCCAGTGCCAGTTGATGACAAAAACTCGGTGCATGCATATATGCAAAAATTGATTCTCAAATTACCCTTTATTATTCATGTAATGATCTACAACCATATGCCAATTGCTGTGTCCTTGGAGCCCTGATAAAACTTTAGCTCATTTCTGCTCAGTTTCCCACCCTATAAATCCAGATCATCACCAAAATCGTATCATTTTTTTCCCTTGAGCTATACCTACATTCCCAGAAAATGTAATCAAAATCTGTCCTTGAGTTTCTGAGTGATGCCACTCATAAACAGACAAATGCCAGCAAAAATATCTTCCTGGTGGAGGAAATTGTTATTTGCAATGACAAGAATATTTACAAGTATGGTTTAATACAGACATTGTTGGTGTAGTTGGTACAGAAAAGTAGTGAGCTGTGAGCAAATTGTGGCAGATGAGCAGCATCTTGTTAGCAGGAGCAAGCACAGCAACAGTGTTCGCTTCAATAAACATAACAAAATCTCCATATTTAAATTAAAAACTGTGCATAATTGCTATTTTAAAATAACAAACTAGTCCTGTTGATTACTTGTCATGCAGTTCCTCCACTTAATATTGAACGTGTGTAATTACTTGTATATAATGCTATGTACCTTGTGCATGAGAACAGCACTTTAGATAATTATCATCTTTTAGCCCCATTGGATGGGAATATGCAGCACGGGCTGTCCAAACATAATGTCAGAGAGGAAGCACGCTCATCATCTGCCTTCTCTCGGAGGAGAAAGTGTCTCAACACCTCACAAGTTCAGTCAAGGGGATTAGGGGGTAATGAAAAATACAGTATGTCCACTTGTATATCACAGAGCAGGTTTGTCCGGCTGAAGAATCTGCTGCTGAAATTCCACCTCCTGCTTTAATGAACGAGAGAGCAAGGATTTTTTTTTTCTCAGGCAACTCTGATTTGGTCAATTAAACACACATTAGAGAACCAGTCAGATGTTTTGTCACCGCAACACTGCTGCTATTCTCCTTATATGTATGCCCTGTTGGCAGTTCAGACTGTTAGACCATGTATCATCCACACAAAAGTACAACAGTGCTGAATGGAAATCATGGCTGTTATCATAACAGAGACCAGACAGGATATATACAACAAATTATTCAGAGTGTGTTCTATGACAACATGTTGGGATGAATAGTAATATGATCGTAGCAGAATGTGAATCTGACCCTGATCCCTCGAATGGGTTTCCACAGAGACGGTGACGTCATGGTAACCAATGGCAGTAATGCTGCAGAATGCTAATGAGCTGGTCCAAAACATGTTTTCAGTCAGTTTACCTGGTGGAGGTGAGTCACTCGAAAGGAGGAGCTGAGGCAAAAAAAAAAAAAAGTACAGCAGCGAGGAAACAGCAGATGAAAAGAATTTGAGGCGTAACGTGAACATGGGTGGTTTATTGGTTTGGAAAAAGCCAGTGAGTCGTTCCTAATCAGACCTGTGTAGCCCTGAGCACACACTCCACCGTGAAGCATAGGCTGGAGTGTGTTAAGCCGGCTGCCCGGCTCCTTTCCTCTCATCCTTCTTTGTCTGGCTCTGGTTTTTGAAAGGTCACTAATGTTATTCAGGAAACTGTGCTTCCAGGAGTGTACCATCTGTTTTATTATAGTATCACGTAGAACTTCCCAGTTTTCCGTGGTTTTTTGGCTCCTAAAAATATATCAAAATATTGTTAATATTAACATTAAACAAATTAGTTTAACCATAAAGACCTCATTGAGATTAGATATCTCATTTACAGGCAGTCCTGGCAAAGACAGGCAACAGCACTTACACAAAATATAGAAACATTTGACACAGAAATATGTGTCATAAATATTTACAAAAAAACCAAATTGGAAAGAAGAATAAGAATA